>JADRCH010000132.1:4020357-4055754 GCA_019843965.1 Rhynchomys soricoides | reverse complement strand
AGAGAGAGAGAGAGAGAGAGAGAGAGAGAGAGAGAGAGAGAGAGACCCTGATCCTCAGTTTGTGGTTCTTCAAACCAGTAGCACAACCATTTCTGACCGAGAGATCTGGGAACATGTGCATGTATTAAGTCTTTTCTTTCTATTTAATTGGTAGTGGTGGTTTGTGACAGAACTAATTCAAACAGCGTGTCCCATCTGTGCCTTCACATTATTCATTCTTCAGGACCAGCGTATGTTCCCCCATTGAGCTGATTCCAATTTGTATGGGAAGAAACTAAAGCCAGATGTGATATATGTTTGAAATCTCAGCATTTGGGAGTAGAAAGAAGAGGAGGCAACAGTTCCAGGCCAAGCTTGGACACATGAGACCCTGCCTAAGTAAATAACAAGTGAATGAATGAATAAATAAATAAAATTTTCTAGTCTCGAGGCTTTTCTTATAGCAACAGAAAAGACGACAATACTAATCCACTTCCATCTTCAATAGATTTTTGGTCTTTTAAAATTGAGCTCTCTATTTAAAAAAACAAAACAGATTAGTGGATATCTAAAGCTGATGATCCATTTGGGAGATTGGGGACTTGTGGGTGCTAACTAAAGAGTATAGCTGTGTGACTCTCCTCTCTCTCTCTCTCTCTCTCCCCCCCCCCCCCCCGCTGACAAAAGGTGTTTTAAAATTAGCTGTGGGGATGCATGTACACATCTATCACTATAAAAATTGGATTAAAGACTTCTTTTCCATCCTGATATTAAATACCTTTTCCCACAGGGTCCAGAACTTCTGCAAGTACTCTACAACTGAGCTAGAGTCTGAGCTTCAAATCCAGTAGGATTTGGAGGTTGTGTGGTATCTAAATCATATTTCAATAAATCTATCTTATAAACCTCAGCTCTGCACCTATCTTCCCCCTGAAAATTTCTCAGACTTGTGAATAAGGAGAATTTCACTTCAGAAAGAAGAGATGGACTTACTCATTACTGGTATTTCATCAGTGAACATCTATAGGTCACCATAAGAGGGCAGGTACAAGACAGTGAAAGCACAGGATGGACAAGGGTGGGTGAGTAGTCCACGGTTGTGTTGTTTTGTATGAGTTTGGCTCTGATTTTGTATTGGATTCAGCATCAATTACCCCAGTCTGGTCTCAAATTCACTATAGAGGCAAGGATCACCTACATTCCCAGCTCAGTCTGTCTTTTTGTACATATACAATTGGCCTTCTGAATCTCCAAGCGTTTTGGATACAGCATTATTTAGACCAGGCTGATCTTAATTTCACTACAGGGCCAAGAATGACCTACACTCCCAGCTCAGTCTGCCTTTTTCTACATATACAGTTGGTTTTCTGTATCTCCAAGTTCTGTATCTCCAGATCCAATGGATTATAGACAGAAAGAATCCAGAAAAACTATACTGAGCATGAGTAGACTTTATCGTAGACGAGATCTCACTGTATAGTCCAAGCTGGCCCTGTGTTACCGGTCATCCGTATTACAGACATGTACCTCTATGTACATACGACAGACTTCATGTCCTTACCCTTGTTCTCTAAGTCACACAGTGTACCAGTTCTTCAGAGAGCATTTGTATTATGCTAGGTATCAGAAGATACCTAGACATGATTTAAGGTGTATGAGAAAGTGGGCCATCAAGATGGATCAGTGGCCAAAGACACTTGCTACTGAGCCTTGAGTTCAGTTCCTGGAATCTACATGATATGAGGAGAGAATCAATTCCTGAAGTGTGTCCTCTGACCTCCACATGTGCATGCGTAATCACACACACACACACACACACACACACACACACACACACTAAAAGTGAAAAACTACATCTGTGGGAGAATAAGTATAGGTTATAAGCAAATAACGTGCCACTTTCTATAAGGAACTTGGTGACCTCAGAAAGATCTGGAACCAACCTCCGTGGTTACCAGGGAACGAGAAGATACTCATTTTCTTCCAACCCAATAAACAAGAACATAAAAGAACTGTCTTAAGTTATACTCAGGAGGTAAAATAAACTTCTAATACTACCCCCCTACTTCAACAACAAAAAGTATCCTACCACACCTTTAAATAACTCTCAAAATCAGAACCATTCTCGTTACATTTCCTCAGCTCCACCGGCCTCCGCTAGCCAGCAGTGCAAGACTCTCTCCATTTTGTCTTCTGTATTTGTGCCTTTCAGGGTCTCTCACATTTGAGGAAAATGTACCTGAGTCATAGTTTAGTTTGAGATTAGCCCCCACCAGTCCTCACTTCCCCATGCTCTGTGGAAAAGGAAATAGAGTGGAGTGTTGGAAAAGAAAGACCTGTTGTTCCCCCACACACACCACCCCACCGTCCATAACTTGGAGAACCTGTACAGGCATTGCAGACAGGAAAGACATTCCATAGCGTATCAGTGGAAGTAGCCAGGAAGCCGCAGGAGGGTCACCTGCTGCATTAGCCAGCCCAGCCCCTCAGTACCTCCACAAAGACACATCACATGCTTCTTTCTTTTGATTTGAGCCATATTGCTCCATCAAAAGCACCTGACCTCATACACATCTCACCGTTTCGATTTTTCCTACCTGTGTTTGTCATAACGTGAGCACCTCCCTCCCCCGCCTTCTCCTATGTCTCCAAGCTTGCCTTTTCTTGTACCATCACTATGGATGACGTAGTGTAAATCTTCCAATGGCTCCATCTCCTCAGTGTGGATGAAACTTGCCTGTCTCAACTCCTTTTGTTACATGGTTAGTTGGTTTGGGTTTGGTTTGGTTTGGTTTCATTTAGGTTTGGGGTTTTCAAGAGGTCAAACTTTCCATGTAACCTGCACGTATCTCAGGCTCCGAGGATCTTCCTCTTCTTTTTCACGAGTTCTAGGACTACAAGCAGGTGCCACACAGCTTTCTTTCTTTCTTTCTTTCTTTCTTTCTTTCTTTCTTTCAGAAGTGCACCTGTGTGCTAGGCAAACTTTTATCTTTATAAGTGTCCTACAGTGTCACACCCCTTCATACCCTAGAGAGCCTTCTCAAGATCACCACACTTGCTAGTGCCACACTTGAGCGCTTGAGACCCACTCAACAAATGCTTCCTAAATGAAAATGAACGAAAGGGAACCGATAGGGTGAATGAATTCCCATTAAAGTGATCCATGACTTAGTTACCAACAACAACAATAACAGCAATGCCTCCCCTCCCCATAGTACAAACATCTGCTAGTGGTCACACTCCCTCAGTCCAAAAGTAAATGGAGGAAAGGACATGGTATCCATGAGTAGTAGGGACTGCATGCCACCACGGACAACTTCCTGAAGCATCACACACACACACACACACACACACACACACGCACACGCACACGCACACACGCACGCACACGCGCGGTCTTGGATGTGGACAGCAAACATTTCCCAAGCAAAACTGGAGCTGGCATGGTGATCCAGAGATGAGTCTAAGATGTGGTGGAAAATGTGAATACTTCACTTCTACACTGGCAATGTGGACCTGTACCGGCATCTTAGTGTAGGAAAAAACGACAAAAGTGAAATGGAATTCGGAAGTCCATGAGGAGGCACCACTTAAACTTCTGTCACTAGTCTTCAGACACCTCCACATGTACAATGCAATCATAGTACTATCTACCTAATTTCTCCAAATTCCATCCTCAGGGTGAAGTACTCACCACAGACAGTAGTCTGCACACAGTAAGGGCTCAAGAAATACTAGCTGGTAACACTGTATTGGCCATTTTGCTGTGAGAATCAAGAAATGGAACACAGCATGAACCTGTGTCAAACACATCAAGTAATGTAAAGTCCTTACTTAGTTCTGGGCTGTGGAGACAAATTCGCTAGCCCTGGTGCCTTGACAGTGCCAGAAGACGCCAAGGTGACGCGATAAGCTCCAGCTTTGGTCCCGGAAGTTTCCACCAGAATGCCCTAGGGCCCTAGATGGCCCTGGGGAGGGGCGAGAGGTTCAGGGGAAGACTGCTGGAGAGAAACGGGAACCTACCTGCTCTCACTGCACTCCTTTCGCTCCCTTACCCTCAGCCACTTGCGGAGCAGGAAGCGTTTTCGGCGCGGGGACGCGCTGGGTGTGGAGCAGTTGGACCACGGGGTGTCCTCGTCGCTGGAGGGCGTAATCTCAATGGATGGCAGTTGCAGGAACTCCTTGCCGGGGGCCAAGACGCCCGGTAGGTCCGGGGCTACCAGCCCCGCCTCCAGGCTCTGCTCCTGCACGTTCTTCATCCGGCGCATCTTAAAGCGCCGGCGGCGGAGCGTGGGGGTGGACGAGCTGGACCACACCGCGCTGCCCTCGGGCGCGCCCTGAGGCTCTGGCACCTGCAGGGCGGGCAGCTGCAGGTTCTCCATCATGTTGGCCGCCGGCATCGGGGTCTCTGGCCTTTGCCCGGTGCCCTCCGCCTGCAGCCTGGCTCGAGGCTCCCTCTCTCGGCTCCTTACCCCGGGGCCCGTGGCACTATCCCCTCTCACGTTCAGCGGGCTGCTCGAGCCTGCCAGTAGATCAAGTTCCTTTTCCTGGAGCGCTGCGAGGAGGGGACTGAAGGGGACGCCGCCTCCTGCGGTCTAGAACTTTAAGAAGCGCGCTTCCTCGCGCAGTCCGACGAGGGAGAGGCAACCCGGGACGCGGTGACAGTCGCCTGCCAAGCCTTGCCACCCGGCTGCTTGGGGCTCCCCTTCGCGTGCCGGAGTGTTTGTCTTCCGCTGCGCCCGCCCGCTCGCTCGCTCGCTCGCTCTGCCGGTGTCTCTGCCTTAGCGGGATTCGGCGGCCCCGGACCCCAGGGAGCTGCGCAGCAAACTCTCAGTGGTTTGCGTTCAGCAGACTGCGTTGGGGAGCCGGCTTGGCGCTGAAGGAGAGTGGAGGGCTGGAAGAAGAGGCGGTGGTAGGAGGGAAAGGAAAGAGAGAGAGAGAGCAAGGAAGACACTAGATAAAAACAAAAAAGGTGGAGGAGGTGGAGCTGGGGGCTGAGGAGGGAGTGGGTTGCTACCCTGAAAGGACACGCACAGGCAGCGACAGCCGTGTAACAGTACACGGAATCCCTTGGGGAGGGACTATACCTCCGAGTCAAGGCTGCTCCAATCAGCCTAATGAAATAGGAGCACAATCCAAACTTTCTCAGGGCAACGATTGGCTAAGCAGCTCTGGTTAGCAAACTCCCTGCTTTTTCCTGGGGGAGGGGAATCAATGGATTTAGCCCTCCCTCTCAGACCACCCAAGATACAGGGTTGAAGGAAAACTGGGTGACTTTTCAGCCAAATTTCTCTCCTCCTAAGAAATGTGTATTCTCTGAGTTGTTTAGAGTGCTGACCAGGAAGACAGCGCACAGTCAGAAGGAAAATGGAAAGTCCTTGGAGGCTGCTTCCAAAATGGCAAACTGGCAAGAAAAGACAGTTCTGTAGAATAAGCCAAGGACACCAGACATGGATACACACAAAAAAAGACAGACCATAGGGTGGAAAGACACAGGACGCACAGGACCGGTAAGGGAAAGATACTGGATACAAGGTGTGTGACCTGGCCAAAACTAGAGCCCCATTATAAGTGAAAGGAAAGGGTACAAGTGAAGTGAACTTTCAGAGACTCCAGGGAGTCAAGTGCATCTGAGACTGTGTGATGCTGCTTCCGCTTGCTGGGGAATGCGCTGGGTCACACAGTTTACTGTGGCCCCAGACCTCTAAACAGAAATATGGACTAGTTCTGCCGAGTATATCAGTGTGCTGTATCACCGCCCTGCTAGAGGCAGGTGTACCCTAAGAGGTGAGATGCAGAAATGATCTGCTTTAGGAAGACATTCTTTCTTGGACTGAGCCCTGCTGGGGTCCAGGCTTAACATTCAACGACCCCACCCTCACTCCCAAGTAAAGAGTTTGCCTCTTCAGTGGGAGACCATAAGGAACAATAAAGGCCCCAATACATGACCCACAATCTGGCCCATTCTCATTGTTGCTATGGGTTAGTCCAGTTTCCCTTTGGATGAATAAAAATCACATCCTTAAAGGTCATAAGAATCCACTTCAAGCCTGGTGGTGGTGGTGCACACCTTTATTTCCAGCACTCAAGAGGCAGAAGCAGGCAGATCTCTGTGAGTTTGAGGCCAGTCTGGTCTACAGAGGGAGCTCAAGCACAGCCAGGGCTAGACTGAGAGAGAGAAGAAAAAAAAAAGATCCACTTTAAAATAGCATATATCCCTACAGGTCAATAAGACATCTGAGGTAACAGCTGTCCGTCATGTCCTGCATTGACACATGGGAGAGCTTAAGACATCCTGACATTACTCAACCTCCTTGACACTGTGAGGGTGGGGGGAGAAGGAAGTGCATCTGGTGAAGGGCCAAGGCCCAGTTCACTGTAAGTGATTCCAGAGTATCAGTCCCTTTTCTGACCCTTAGATCCGGCTGCTGGCTTGTACAGGCATGATTTGGTATCACTCTATTTTAACTCCTGGTGTCAGAGAAAGGAGAAACCTCTTGCCATGAGGTGTCAGGCCTAGCAAAGAACTGGAAAGGTCTTCCAGCTTGGACCAGGAGGCTGGGCTGTGTCTCTTGACTTCAGAACCGGTCAGATCTATATAGTTTGCTCACTGTCTTAGATCTTCTCCATGGAGGAACATGTTGAAGGAGGATCTGACAGCCTCCCAAAGAACCTGCCTCTTAGACAGGCTGTTATTATAAGAGACCAGAGTCTCATGCTCAAGGAAAGCAGGGCATTACCTGTTATTTAGAGGACAAAAATAAATTGACAAATAATTTGAAGAAAGAAAGGATACAACATACACACACTTGCCATAGGCTTTCTGAGTCTAAATGCATAGTTTCAAAATGAAGAAGAGACACCAACTTCTTCCTCCTAAGCACTTCAGACAGGTCTCCCACCCATGAGTCTGGGCCTAAAATCCTCTAATATTTAAAGTAAGCTTCAGACACAGAAGTGGTCAAGGATTACTGCTTACATTTCTCCTAAGGCCTAAGGGGAAACCTCAGCAGGACCAAATCTAAAAGTGAGTCCGTTCTTACTTGCAGATCCCAGGAGCATCCCTCAGCATCCCTCATCCCTGCCTGATCCTCACTCACTTCCCTATACCCTTTTTTCCCTCAGAGCTTTAACCTGTTCACTCATCAAATCTCCAATCAAATTTAGGAGTTCAAGTTTATCCTCACTTACAAAGCAAGTCTGAGGCCAGCCTGAGCTAGAAGATTGTCTCTCTCTTACACACACACACCCACACACACACACACACACACACACACACACACACACACCATGGCAGCTGTTTCTGTTTACTTTGGAACACAGATAGTTGCAACTGCCAGAAGATGTCCCCTCTAAGCTCCCCAGAAAGAAACAAATGTCTCTTCCTTTGAACCCGTGCTGTATGCTTTTTATTTGCATGTGACATTTAGACTTTGTAGAAAGGTTTTCATACATCACATTGCACCTTCCTAGCGGCCTTAGGACTAAGGTAGCAGAAGTTACTACCTTCCTGAAGTTACTACCCTCACGAAAGTGGGGCAGAGCTGCAGAACCTTATCCAAGGACTCCCATGAATGACAATGACTGATACAGCAAGGCCAGAATCAGACCTTCAGAAAGCAAGGTAGAGGCCAGCAAAATCATATACTATGCATCAACTCAGGAAAATAGTTCCCTGGTAGTTCTGGACTGCAGCTGTTCCGTTGCAACAGCTGTTTAACAAGTAGGCCAAAGAAGCCAAATTGGAGGCGGGGGCAGTTTCCCAAAGCAGCTGATGGAGGGGGGTAGCATGGCCAGAGTGCTTACAGCTCCCTTTCAGAGTTGTGCCCTCCTCTCTCCCTATTCCCCTTCTCTCTTGTTAGCTCTAACAGTACCTCAGTTCTCTGGGAAACTGATCTCATCTCTTTGTGTTGGGGAGGTAGGAGTTGTAGACAGGTGGTGTTCAGAATGTCCCAACCCCCAACCCCCAACCTCCAACCTCACATCTAGGCCTCCAACTTGAAATGAATGGATCTCATATTACCAAGTGACTGTTGTTTATTCTCAGCTGTACAGGCTCTCCTATCGACACAAGACACCCAACACCTGTCCACTATTTCTGGAGACTCTCGATAACTTAGTCTATTATGCAGAAGAGCTAACTGACAGCTTTGAGACAGATATCTCCTGAGCACACACTTAGATGAGTAAGCTGTGAAAACATGCAGTCACCCACCAGCCCAATAGGCAGAGACTGTCCCACAAAGGGCAAGAGCAGACTAGGAATACGCAAATGGAATTTGCAGCTTTCGGGAAACCTGGAGATGTGGACAGAAACGTAGCCGCAGATGCTGTGACAGTGGGCAGATATTTTCCTCTTTTTATCAGTGAGTGCTTGTGCAAAGGGCAGAGTGGGGGACTCATGTTCAATGACAAACATTTTCCCAAGGTTAAGGCTGGTTAAAGACTGGAATGCATGGTCAAGACTTGTTAAGAGTGGCTTTCTCCTTAGACCTTTAGAAGGTAACTGGAGCCTAGTTAGAGGCCATGGAAGAAAACAGATTATCTTTAAAGGCCCATAACCATCCTACCAGTTTGAGTGTCTGAGGCTCAGATTTTCCAGTTTAAAACAAAAGCAATTTGCCAAGCACTTGGCTCATTCCTAAAATCCCAATTCCAGGCTCCCTAGGGAGGCTGAGACAGGAGAATTCATAGTTTAGGTCCAGCCTGACCTATATAGCAAGATCCTATCTCAAGAATTAAATTAATTGAAATTACTGGCTTATGACCCAAACAAAAAATTTGTCTGAAATGACCGTTCATGGCTGTAGGTATTTTGATTACTGACTTCCCTGAGGTTTACAGACTGCTTCCCCACCTTGCCCAGTGAACTAGAAACATGGAGACCAATCAGTAGGGTAGCAGTGAGGCCAGAACAAGGTGTAAAGATTATGAGGGTGCGAGAGGAAATGGAGATAATCCACTTATCATGTGTGTCTTCTATTTTCTGAGTTCTCCCTTGGTCTCCCACTAACCGCTTTGAGAGAATAGGAAAAGGGCAGACACAGTTCAGCGTGTAAAGTTGCACTCCGTCAAACCTGACTTCCTGAGTTCTTGTGCTCTATCCCCGGAACCTACAGAGTAGCAGGAGAGAACTTACTCCTCCCAAGTTGTCTTCTGACAAGCACTCATATGTGCAAATAAATCGACAATTTCTGGTTATGTTTTTAAAAAGTAAGAAAGAACCATGCTAAATGTATGAGGCTGGGGAAGGGGGATAGCCAAGGAAGCCAACTCTTGCTAAATAGAATCTAAGTAAATCACAGCTGACCAGCCACCACACCTAGCCCCTCCTGAGGAAAAAGAAGAAAGTGCTCCAAGACCTTGATGGAAATTCTTCCATCAGGGTGAGTGTTCTCAGCCTTGGGGAATTCTGGGATTTGGCAGAGACTTGCTTCCACCAGCCTGGGGGGGGGGGGGGGGAGAGGGGACGGGACCTCTAAGGTCATCTGTTCATCCTGGGAGAAGGGCAGCCACCAGATAAGCCCTCTGGTTTCACAGCTCTTCAGAGCATGTTTTGCATAACATTTGGCTGTCCTTGCCTGTGCCACTATAATTTCAAAGCACAAACAAATGTCATCCCCTCTCGTCTCTTAAGTCTTGCAAGGACAATCTTTGTGCAAAGCAGGGCTGGCAAAAACTTCATGAGGTCGCCCCACCTTCCCTTGGCTGGTCATGCCATGATGTATGTAATTCGGCTGCACTCCTCAGAAGCAACATAGAACACCCCCTCAGGAACATTGAGTGCTAGTAAAGACTCTTACTTTTCAGTCACTCATTTTCATATTGGATATGGTCATTTCCCACCTATGTACTCAAGATTGTGAGTAGCAGCTCTCTCCTGGCATACTCGTGAACTCTGGAATCCCAGCCACCACTTAGAACAGAGCTGGGCAGGTGATAAGCATTCTGTTACCCCAGCCTTTGTTGTGCCTGATGGCATTTATCATTCCCTTGTTAGAAACCAGGACTATTCATGTTGATCATCCACTTAGTTTAATTTGACAAGTAACTGGTAAATTAAAGCATCCGGTACACTACTTGCTGAGTGCTGGAGACAGAGCAAGAGAAATCCGATCCAGTTTGTGCGCTGGAGCACACTGGCCAGCAAGTCCGAGTAAATCCTATGCAGGTAAGATGTGAATAGAGCCCGGCAGTGGTGCCTTACATGCAGGCAGAATGCTGTATACATAATAAGTAAATCTTAAAAAAAGCCAGGCAGTGGTGGCGCATGCCTTTAATACCAGCACTTGGGAGGCAGAGGCAGGCGGATTTCTGAGTTCGAGGCCAGCCTGGTCTACAGAGTGAATTCCAGGACAGCCAGGGCTACACAGAGAAACCCTGTCTCGAAAAACCAAGATGTGAATGGAAAGATTAGAACACTTAACCAGAGGGAAATAGGTAGTCCATACAGGACACATGGAGGAAATGGTATTTCAGACTCAGGGTGTAGGTCATAGAGTTGACCCCACCCCCCACCCCACCCTACCTCCATGATTGTAGCCCTCAGAAAGCTGTGTGTTGAAGGCCAACTTGAGCTAGTGACTTCTAAGCCAGCTTGGGCTACAGAATGAGACTTTGTCTTAAAACAAAACAAAACAAACCTCAAGAGTAAAATAAACAAGAAAAAATAAGATAGTAAGAATGTGAGTAATGAAGCCACTGAGGAGTAAAACTGGTGTTTTATAAAGTAGGGGGTAGGTTAGAACAGATGAACCGGTGTCCTGAGAGATAGACAGAGACAGACTTACTATGGTGAGCCTTGATATTAGATTTCATTCTTTAAGCAAAAGGATGCAATTTAAATAGCTCTTTTTTTTTTTCTTTTTCTTTTTTTTTCTCTGTATATACACAGTTTCTCTGTGTAGTCCTGGCTGTCCTGGAACTCACTCTGGCCTTGAACTCAGAAATCTACCTGCCTCTGCCTCCCAAGTGCTGGGATTAAAGGCGTGCGCCACCACTGCCCAGCTAAATAGCTCTTATTGTTTGTTTGATTTTTTTCTTCTTCTTTTTATTTTGATGATTTTTTTTTTTTTTGTGGAGAAAATTACATAGGTTACCCATTACTGACCTGTATTTGGGAGAATATTCACTCTGATGACATTTTGAATACATATCAGAAAAGCAAAGGAACAGTGCACTGAACCAATTAGGAGACTATCAGCTGGTCAAGGTTTTGGGGTACTGACCTTCTGAATGGCCAGCAGTTCGAGTAAAAATATGAATGAAAAACCTGAGACAGGAATATAGACAGAACGAGGGAAGCTGAGGGAAGAAAATGGGATGGGTGGAAGACATCAGAGACACAGAACGCAAGCAAACCAAGAGAGAGCCATGACTTGGAAGTCACATGGAGAACCATTGCTTGCCTGGCTATGGCAAGCCAGACACTGGGAGAAGTGTTTCACACTCAAAGTCCCAGGTGATGCTCCCAACGACTCTAGTAAATGGATCTCTAAATCCCCAGATTAGAATATCAAGGATTATCCAGGGTTAGTTGCCCAAGTTTACGTGAGCGGGGGCTGGGGATGGATTTAAGGTGGGCTCTCTCTACAGCTCATGCTTTTCATTCCCCAACGACTGAAACCGTTCCTTTACCTTTGATAATGAGGTCTCTCGTGACCTCTGAGGCAACAACCACCATGATATTGCTATTGCTTAGAGCGTAAGTACAGAGGGATAAATGGCTAGACTGCAAAATTAGGTTGTCCTTTCAAGAAATGGGTGAAAGAAAGTCATTCATTTTCAAATCATTCTTTTTAGTCAGTGTTTGTTTATTTGTTTGATAAGAAGACCTGGCCAAGTAGCTGGCCTTGAATTCACACCCTCCTGCCTTAATCTCTTCTAGGGCCTGGGGTTACATTGTGAAAGATCATGTGTGTAGAGTGGGGGGCAATCATGGTTTGTGTTTGGCTGTTGCTTCCCTTTTAATGTGTGTGTGCTTTATTGCTGATAGATGCCGTGTTTCAAAGGAACAAAACGTGACTGCATGATTATGCCATTTAAGACGGAGTTCCTCTTAAGCCCGCTAAGAAAACTGAACTCGGAGGTGTACCTGGCAATATAACAAATCAATCAAAAATAGCATTTAATATTCCCAGACTCTCGGCACGTCTAAGAGTAGGTACTGTAAAGAGTTTTCAAAAAGTTTGTATAGAAAAGTACTCACTGCTTCCTAAAATTATTTCTTTTGAAAGCTCATCACAGATGACTCTGGCTTCAAATCTAGAGGAGGAGCAGGGGGAGGTAAAACATCAGTCTCAAAAGACCAATTTGAAAGGAAAGTGACTTGGATAGAAATATGTGCCAAATGTCATGAACACACTGCTGAAAGATCCCAATGCAAAGACGGTTAAAGAGGTGGCAGTGTGGAGCCCAGGGCTTCAAGTGACCAGAGGAGATTTCCAGGTAAAACGAAGAGAATGTGTTTCCAGGAAAGGCACCCAGGCATGTTCTAGATTTCAAAAGAACACTTTCTGTGGCATGTGATGATTTTTTTCAGCTTCGGGAGGGTTGAAGGGGAGACGCGTCTTCCATAATCTTAAGCACTCTATTTTCATGGTGCTAAAAAAGCCCAGAGGTGAGACTGGGGTTTGAAACCATTCTGATCACAGAATCCCAGGACCGTGGAACAGAGGTTCCAGTGATCTCACTCAGGCACCGCTTCATCATCCTCATTTTGTTCAGAAGAAAATGAAGGCGGAGAGAGATGATGTTCTAGTAAAGCACGGACAAAGCTAAGCTTTATGCACAGAGGGTTTTGCAAGCCCCTTGAAGTTAGAGGTCAGAGCTACCAGGTTAACCCGTTCACAGAGATGGTTCTTAAGCTGTAGGGAATGATTCCTTTTAAAGCCACTGAGCAACCAATCCCTTTTGTTAATGGGCACTCATCTGTTCCTTAAGCCATAAATCAGAAAACAGCAGCCAGTATTCAGGACAAGCAAGCCAAGACCTGGGATTACTTGGTCATGCTTCAACCACTGGTAGAGTTAAACAGAACTCTCCCAATGCTTTACCCTGACATGGGACACTGAAATCAGACAAGTAAATCCAGAGACAGGTGCCTGACGTGCTCTGCTGGCACATGATGCTACATCTGCCAAGCACCAGAGACAGTCATCTTTACATACTAAGGCCAAGCCAAAAAAAAAAAAAAAAAAAGTCACTTTGTTACAAGACAGGAAGAAGTCGAAGAGAGCCTGGCTCAACAGATGATTTCCATCCTAGGCTTTGGGAACTCAGTTCCAACAACACTACGACTCATTTCTCTTTCTGCAAGCCACAAAGCTAGAGGGATTATCTGGAAAGAATTCATTCCGATGCAGGTCTGCATGGCTGTGGCCCTCTCTGCCTGTCAGCTGTTTCTCCTTTTCAGGAATACTCACTATCCGATTTGGCTGCTCTCTGCCCAAGAGCTGTCCCAAAGGCAAGCATCATGCTTGCCTCCCAAGTCCTCTCCTGGTTGTTAAGTCTGAACCACTGTGCCCACACTTGGCCTTGGTGCCAGTGACTGCACAGGATTTTACACAGTCTGAAACTGAGACTTGGGAAGGTGAATACTGGAGTCGCTGCTGTAGCTCTCAGAATCTCCAAACTGGGAAGAATTGCTTTAAGGGATAAGTGACCTATGAACAGAGGGTTAAGTCAGATACAGTCCCAGAGAAGGGCCTCAGTGTAGAAAGAAGCGTGCGGCCAGTCTGAGCAATAAGGGGAAAATAAAAAACAAACGCAAACAAACAAACTAAAAGCTGGAAAGAAAAGAAACAGACAAACAAGATAGATTTAAAAATATTTTGCTTACTGGGGAGAAAAGTCCGTGGAAGAGTGCTTGTCTGAACTGTACACGGCAGCCCTGGGTTCAGTTCCCCCAACCACAAAAGAAGTTGTATTAAATTATTTTAAATACAAAAACATGTTTTAAAACAGAATGTATTAAATTGCTCATTTGGATAGGTGAAATGTCAGTTAGCAACTTGAATAAAGCACAGGTCTTGTGAAAGGCTCTGTTGAATAACATTACTTTCAGAGAGCTATATCACTGGATGGAGCCTGGACTTGTGACTATGTATCCAGGAAAAAGGAAACCTCACTTCCTATTCCCTTACACTCCCTAAATGAAGCAAGTACCTTTGGGAGACATTAATCCTGTCTAATACTTGGACTCTTTTTTCCTTCTTTGTTTTGTATTTGTGACATGGTTCACTGTGAAGCCCTAGCTGGCTTAGGTAGACTTCACTATGTAGACCAGGCTGGTCTAGAACTCACAGAGGTCAGCTTGCTTCTGATACCTGAGTGCTGGAATTAAAACTCAATGCCTCCACACCCAGCACAGTTGGACAATTTTATGAACAGACTTTCATTAGGTGATAGAACTATGGGCCTAGAAGGTATGTTAGATATTTCCTACAAGTTCACTTTCCTTCCATCCTGCCTCACATGGTGAGAAATGGAGGCACTGGCAAGGGAAAGATTGGGCACAGCGGTCACAAAGCTGAGGCTGGAAACTTCTGTGTGTCCATCAAACATCTTTGACTCAAACTCAAACCGTAGTTACTTCCAGTACTGCCTTCTGAAGTAGTATTTTGACTTAAAAAATAATTTTAAAACAAATTGCACAGAAGAGTCCCGAGCAGTCAGGCAGGCTTTTATACACAAATATATAATTTCCCCATGAGCGCACAGAGAGCAAGGAGTAAATCAAACCCCAAGCACTGTGGGAGAGCTAGTCCCAATGTTCAAATGTTTCACTTTGTACAAAAGAGGACAGCTATCTGCTTTTAGGAAGACTCCTTTCTTGCATGAATAGAACGCCTTTATGAAGGAAATTCTCCTACTGCATTTTGTTTTAACTTTCTTTTGGTGGATACAGGGGACTGCGCACATCCCACAGCATGCATCGGGAGGTCATAGGTCATAGAATTAGTTGGTTTTCTCCACTATGTGAGCTCATGGCATTGAAGTCAGAGTTCTTCAGGCTTGGCAGAAAGTGCCTTTGCCCAGTGAGTCAACTCTCTGTCCCCCCCAATTCGCTTTAAATATAATGTTGATATTATATTATCAATGTGTACAATTCATATTAAATATTATATAACTTTGCAGGAACAATACTACTAAGAAAAAGTCATCAGTCAATTACTAACTTACATGTTCTATCCTGTGAGTTTAAGATAAATGTGTCACACTTAGGTCTTAAAACAAATTAAAACTCCACCAAATGTAGATTAGAAACATTTCGCTGTCCTAAAAATATTTAGATTCAGTTACAGATTCTTGACCCAAGCACTTTATTTTCTCACTTAAGCGATATAACACATCTATGAGTTAAATGTCATTCCCGCCACCCACCCCACCCCATTTTTAAGATAAGGAAACTGAGCCCTGGGGAAATTAAGACCTTTATATATCAAGATGTGATTCAAATCAAAGTATTCTGAGCTCAACCCAGTGTTTTCTTCCCACCCTGTCAATCCATTTCAGTTTTATAAAATCTGTATTACCAGATGCTATTCAAACTGGTTCTCCTTGCCATTTATTTTCGTGAATATTTTTCCAACTTGGTAAACAAATGAATATTTATAGTTGTAATTCTACAAATGGAGACATGCTGTTCTCCTGTTTAATTTAGTCAGTTCCTTCAATAAAAACAGATCACAATGCTAATATTAATTTCTCCAAGCATTCATATTAAGTTCTGAATATTTTTTAAAAAAAATTTACATCCCCAAATATCCAGCAGAACTCCTTTGCCAGAATTCCCAACAGAATTTCAGAACTTCGTAGCAATAAGAAGTAATTTTTACGCCATATTCAGACCACAGAAGCAACTTCGTTTGTCATTAATTATGTAAATGTAAGCCTAATTGTGTCACCAACACTCTTACCTGTTACGAAGTCTATCCATAGGTCTGCAGTAAAATAGCAGGGCTGGATGAATCCTGCACTTCAAGGTCTCTGCTATTGAAAGGCTTGCCAACTGGCCACTCCACGGAGGGACTCCAAATGCAGACAGGAGAAATCCGGGCTTTAAATGAAGCCTGCTATCTTCCACTGGAATGACTTAGTAAACACTAGAAGACCTTTAAACACAGCTTCTCTGTGGTCTTCTGATTTGGTCTCCAGAGGTAGATAACCTCTTTCGGGTAAGTAATCTGACAGTGGCTTTAATCTTGATAGTCAGAGCAAAGTCTCCTTTCTTGAAAGCTTGTTCACATGATCTCATTTCATGCAAGTGTGCCTTCTCTGCGGGCTGGACCTCGGACTTTGGACCCTAGAACCTGGACATTAGTTTCTAATCCCCACCATGAAGAAATTCCCCAGTTTAACTACAACAATAGCTAGTTAGCACCAGCGGGTCCTGTGTGAGCATCAGGCTCACCAGGATGCTAACTACCCAGGCGCCTGTTTTCCTTCCTTCTACTCTGCCCACCACCCAGAGGATTTCCCCTCCTCCCTTCAGGAACCAGATGTTTTCAAAGAAAAGTAGAGACCCCACCCACAGAGACCCTACCTGTGAGACTCCACCCTATAGACTGCAGAGGGAGCATGCTGAAAACTGTCTCACTGTAGGGTTGTTCTGAGTAGCCTCTGGACCACTTTTCAGGTCTAAGGTTCTACACCATTCCACAGGTCAGAAGGTTCTGTCACCAGTCCATGGCTGCCTTTGTTCCTCCAGCAGTCCTTCTGTAAGGCCTCATTTTTCCTGTTTTGAGGACATCTTCTCTATCTATTAGAATCAATCACCATGGTATAAAATCATCTCAAAGCAATCAATCTGATGCTACCTCTGCTCACCCCACTATTTCCTACCTTGTATTATGGTTCTTACTGTTGCATGGTACTCAGAATCCAACCTTGAGATCCATCCCTCAGCCTCATACCACAGAAAGCACTGCCCTCAAGCTGTACCTTCAGCATTCTGATGTGTATCCCCACTATACCTGGCACACAAGCAAGATTTTGGTCCCATTTCTTTCTTAGTCTGTGACTGGTGAATCGACTGCTTCAACCCTAGCATTATGAAGAAATGAAAACAGGGTCTGCAGGGGGACGGGATACAAAGTTGAGAGGATTTGGAAGAGCTGGAAGAGCTACCCAGAGTTGATGTTCCTCTGACTCAAACACTCTAGAGAGTGCTTTTATACTACAAAAACCCTTTCAGGGAGATGAAAATTGAATATATCTTGGGCCTGGGCCCTGCAGTTTCTCCAGGAGCAGCTCTGACTATGATCATGCTTTCTGTAGGATTGCAGAGCCTCCCGAAGCCTCCACCATGTAAGAGGTCTCAGGAGGAGAGACTTGAGACCGTAATGCTCTTTGACCAGAGCACTAATTTCTGATTAACTAAAAGCTTACATTTCTCAGGTGAGGGTGTTTGGACTGTGGATCTTTGGGAACAATTAAAGGGTGGAATGTGCTTGGAAGAAGCTGCTTGTTTTCTCAACTCTTAAGGAAACTTCCTGCACTGAAGTTCTGAATTGCATTCTCTCATCGATAAGGAACCCTACTTATCTTGTCTGAGAGATGGGATTTCAGCCCAGTGTCTCCCAGATGTCTCCAGATAAACAACTATCCCAAACTCCCCACTAGGAAGTCAAGATATGAGGCTTGCCAGCCTCCCAGACACCACCTGCTCAACAGTTCTTGATGCAAAGGAGGCCTGCCAGGGCTAACCCTAAAGCATGCATTAAGCCACCATTGGAATCTCCCTAAGTGTTGGCTTACTTGACTTTCCAAATAGCAAAGTGACTTCAAAGAGCCCAGTCTCCACATTTTATAGATAAGGCAGGCCTTTGGGCGAGACTCTAAGGCTGTCTTCCCTACTTCCTTCGGGACGTCATCCAGTGATGGGTGATCATCTGTTGATGAGCAAGCTGTGCCCCAAAACACAGGGCCACATGCCTTCCAAATCATAAATAAACTTCAATTTATGTATAGTTTGAAATGCACAGAAGTTATGTGCTTTTAAAAGCCAAACTGCTTCATCTTGCCGGCTTCTGCTTTACTGGCAGAGCCCCGGCATGTCCTACGGCAGGACTACATCGTCAAAGTGACTGGCTTTCCATTTCACTAAGTACCTTGAGGGGTTTGGTGTTTGGAGGCGATTGGGGGACTGATTTGCTTGTTGTCTGAGAACAGCGTTTTATTTAGAATAACACAAATCAGCAGGACATGAAAGTCTGAGGGGTACCAGCATAAGGTACAAAGAGATCCAGAGTGAGGGGAGGAGGGAACAGAGTGTTACAATCCAAGTGACAGGGAAGTGGAAGTGGAAATAGGGGCTATCTGGGGGAAGAAGGGATCAGCAAGTGTGGGGAGGGTGAGCAGTAGTGGGGACAGGAGGACAAAATCAGACTAGGATGGTGGATGAGTGTAAAAATGTTACAATAAAACCCAGTACTTGGGGCTAAGGGAGACAGTTCAGTGGGTAAGTACTTCCTATGCAGGTAAAAAGAACAAAGTTTGAGTCACCCAGAACTCATGTGATGCTCAAGCTGAGCACTTGCTACACCAAGATAGAAGTCAGAGACAGGAGACTCACCGAGCCAGCTGCCATGTGTGAGGTGGCTAGGACTAACACCCAAGGTGTTCCATGGATTTTCACATGCGTGAGGTGGCATACACACTTGTATTCACACATGCAAATATGCACACACACACACACACACACACACACACACACACACACAAACACCCCATACATGTACATATACTCCTACAAAGAGGTAGGGTTTCACTACGTAGCTCTGGCTGGCTTGGGACTGAGAGAAGGCTAGCCATTAACTCACAGAGATCTGCCTGCCTCTACTTTGTGAGTACTGGGACTATGAACCACCAGCCTGGCCTGAAACTGATTATGTTACATCCTAAGATATAAAATAATATAGTCACAGCAAGACTAGCTGAATGAGCATCATCTCAGTTCATCCTAAAATCGGCCCGGGTACCATTATTATTATTAATGGCTCTTTCTGTTTGCTTTTGGGGGTTTATTGTTGCTGTTGTTGTCTTGTTTTGTTGTTTGGTTGGTTTCCTGAGACAGGGATTCCCTGTGTAGCCCTGGCTGTCCTTGGACTCGAGCTGTAGAGCAGGCTGGCCTTGAACTCAGAGATCTGCCTGCCTCTGCCTCCCAAGTGCTGGGATTAAAGGTGTGCGTGCAGCCACACCCGGAGGTTCTTCCTATTTTCAAAAGAAAAAAAGTGAAGCTTGACAGGTCATCTAAACATATACAGTCACTCAGCGGCTGGACTAAGGCTCAGACCAGATCATCTGACTCCAGAGTTTTGGCTCGACCATGCCCAACTGTTCTCCTACAGCTTTCATGTTGATATTTTACGTTAACCTCTCAGTTCTAAGATGCGACAAGTAATTGTTCCTTTACTGTGAGAGTACTTTTGTCCATTCTTTGTCATCTCTGTCACATTTAGTGGGAATTAAAGGTATGTAGGTGCCCCTTCTATGCTCCTGTATAGCACAATTACTGTGCTCGCCTGTATAAGACACCAGACGGGTGTTTTAGTATCCGTCAGCACGGACAGTTTGAGATAAATTAAATTTGGCACATGTAGACATATATTCCAGACATCTGCGTTTCTGAGATTGGCAGGTGTTGGTGCATATTCTCCACACTTACAGCCACTTTCCAAGCATAGTAAACTCATAATATTCATATATTTCCTTACTGGCAGGAGACATGGTATGTCTGCTTACAAAGGACACACAAAACACACATCACAGAGCCCTATAAAATCCACCTTCTCCCATACTGTGCCAACACAGGCTGCTTATTTGAGATTCAGTGTTGGTAGCTCTGTATTCACAAAGTCACATAGAAATGAAGGTCCAGTCAGCAGCTTCAAACATGGGTTCATTTGTCTCAAGGTAAGGTGGAGAAAGGAGGAGGTGGCAAATGGCAACAGCTGGTAGACACTGGTTACAATTCTTACCATCAGAAGCTGGAGCGGAGCTCTGGGCTTGTCGACATCTCCGATTCCCCACTTGCCTTTCCTAAAAGAACTAGAGGATGCCCTGTTGCTCCCATCTAATGGCAGTGCTTTTGCTCTCAAATTACTGTTCCCATCCTACTTAAAGAGAGGTAAAAGATGGCATGCTTCTCTTCTATTCAAGCGGGTGATCTTTCTGTGCCTTTCATTACAGGAGAAGCAACTGGTAAAGCTAGGGCAATGTACTGTAACTAATGCCTTGGAGATGCCCACAGCACAGCAACCCTAATCCACCTGGAAGACTCATTGTATTTGATATGCTGAGTTTCATAGGAAGCTATATATTACAGCAAAGCAGCTCCGGGGGAAAATGGGTTATTTTTTTGTTTGTTTGTTTGTTTTGTTTTGTTT
Source organism: Rhynchomys soricoides (assembly GCA_019843965.1). Classification (NCBI taxonomy): domain Eukaryota; kingdom Metazoa; phylum Chordata; class Mammalia; order Rodentia; family Muridae; genus Rhynchomys; species Rhynchomys soricoides. The sequence continues at coordinate 4,035,385 of JADRCH010000132.1, read as the reverse complement.
TTTGGGGTTTTTTTTTTTTTTTGGTTTTTTTTTTTTTTTTTTTTGGTTTTTAGAGACAGGGTTTCTCTGTGTAGCCCTGGCTGTCCTGGAACTCATTCTATAGACCAGGCTGGCCTCAAACTCAGAAATCTGCCTGCCTCTGTCTCCCAAGTGCTGGGATTAAGCCCAGCACTTAATCACCATTGCCCGGAGAGGGGGAAGGGGGAGCTTCTTTAAACCAAAGCTAAGCTATTTTTATTTATTTCTAGGATGTACAAGAACTGAATACAACAAGCCAAACAAATGTCAGTAGTAAGATACCCAATTTAGCCCTTGGCTGAGTACAATAACAGCTGATGAATAGGTTTACAGGAAGGCTAAGGATGTATGCATAATATCTTGATCTCCCAGGATGCCCCTGGAGTCAAAAATTAGCATGACTGTTTCAGTAGACTGCATGGAAAGCATCCCTCAAAGGCCCTGTTTTGCCAACAAACCACAACAAAAATTGGTTAATTAAGCAGCAGCCAACAGGAAAGCTATTAATAACTCCTTTTTCTGATCATACACATGCAGTTGCATTTGTGTGCCATTTTAAATTCTGTAAACCCAAAAGCATTTTATATGCTGCATTTTCTTAACTTTTTTTGTTTAGATTTTTATTATTTATTTTATGTATGTGAGTACACAGTAGCTGTCTTCAGACACACCAGAAGAGGGCATCGGATCCTATTACAGATGGTCGTGAGCCACCATGTGGTTGCTGGGAATTGAACTCAGGACCTCTGGAAGAGTAGTCAGTGCTCTTAACCACTGAGCCATATCTCCAGCCCCTTAACTTTTTAATATGTGTTTAAATTTTGTACTTCTAATTAATAATGGTGACTTTATATTCATCATCATCATCATCATTATTACAAAATATGTGTTGGCAAACTGTTTCTTACAGGTGAGGCTTGGTCTGCATATTTGCGGAGCACGTCTTAATCCCTCACCAGGGCAGAGACTCTGTTCATTTCCACACTTGCAGAGAACCTGGCTTTTTGATCTCTTATACTTACATCCGAGGGACTTGGGAGAGACTGACTTACGCTGCCAATTTTTCTGTATGGCCAAGGTGTGTTTCTTCTGGGTCTGCCATAGGCAGCTTTCCAGCTCTTCTTCCTCCACCCTGGAATCAAAGGAGTTACCTCCATGACACAGGTTCATGTGTTCTTACTGACATGCTTGACGAGATGCCAGGACAAGAGCCCACTCTCTCTATAACTATGTGTGTTAGTGGTGGCAGGACAGAAACTAAATCCAGTATTTGTATGTGCAGCATAACTGCTGAGTTTTAAACCTACATCCCATTAAAATATTTTTAACACCCAAGGAGTTGTAAAAAAAAAAAAAGAAAGAAAACGTAAGAAAGAAAGAAACACATGGTTTAGAAAGAGTATCTAAGAACCTAATGACACTTATTTACCCCAAAAGAATACTGGCAAAGAGTAAATTATGGGTGTACATCCCACATAATAAAACCTATACTTCATGGCGACCTAACATAATACATTCCAAGACCCAAGCTTCATCCCAAGACCGAGTAGGCCCCAGCTCAGCCACACACTGACTAAGAAGACACAAAGTCATCTGTGAGAACTGAGCAAGCCATGGGAATTCCAAATAAATGGGCTGGATGTCACAGAAGAAGCTACCACACACACAGATTCAATGTGCTCTTTTTGCTGCCTTGTTTGAGGATGTCTGGCATTAGCAGGGAGCAAAGTTGTCCAAGGAGCTTTGCATCTAAATGTACTTCTCTAGCACCTGGGCAGCCTGGACTTCAATTTGCTGCGATCCTTCTGCCTCAGCTTCCTAAATTCTGCGATTGCAAACATGAACCACCATATCCAGCTTGTTTTGGTTTTGGACACAGAGTAGTCCAGACTGACCTAGACTCAGCACTGGATGTGTTTTGGCGATAGAACATCTTTGAGAGGTTATGCAGAAAGGAGAGAAAATTTTTGATAGAGTAGCAATGCCTTTGTTTTGTCTTGTTTGGGCGTGCACATGTACGGGATGTGGTATATGTGCATGGGCATGCTGGTGTGGGTGTCCATGTGTGCACATGTGGAGACCAGAGAAGAACACTGAGTGTCTAGTGTCTTCCACTGTCACTCTCTGCCTTTTTTCTTCAAGGATGGGTCTTTCACTACCCTGAAAGCTCACTGTTTAAGCTAAGCTAGCTGTCCAAGAGCTCCTAGCCTTTACCTGTCTCTGCTCAGAAATGCACAGCCATGCTCATATGTGTATGTGGATGGTTGGGATCCTAATTCAGGTCCCCATGCTGAGTGCTCAGTGAGTGCTCTTACTCCCTGAGCCATTTCGGCAGCCCTACTTTGCAGTACGCTAGGAATCAAGATTCTGGAATGGAGACGAGCCCTGCTCTACTCCTTCAATAACTTAAGATGTGATTTTAAGATTATGATTATCTCCTTCTTCATTTGTGGCTCTACTCATTTATTGTTCAAGTGTATGGAGTCGCCACTCTGGGCCTGACACACCAAAACCCAAAGAGTGACTGTTCAAGTTAGGTCAGAAGGTTAGACAAGAAGGACAGAAGGTTAGAGAAGAAACATAATAATTAAGTAAATGAGAACATTTGAAGTGGTAGGGACACAAAAAGACAGGAGAAGCAGGAGTGAAATGAAGAAAGTTACGTTTGAACACCGCCTCACAAGAAGCGAGAGAGTTGGAATCTATGCGTAAATCCATAATCGTTCTGTTGTTATCTCAAAAAAAAAAAATGTCGGAAAAGTTAAGTGGAGTAAGCTGTGGAGTGTCCTTAATGCTGCCTGGAACACAGTAAGAGCTAAATAAGTACAATTGTGATTATAATGATGAGAAAAATGGTGACAAATTCCTGTGACCACTGACACTTTTTTCCAAGCATCTCTGAATTCATCCAGTGTGCTAATCACAGTCATTTGTTTTTATTGGATGACCTTGAAGTTGAGTGATGCTGAGTGATGTACTGTCTTCTCAGAGCAATCACTGTTCTCACATGTAGTCCGAGGACACAGGCCTATCTGCACACTCATCATCCATGGTCAACTGAGCAAAAAGGCTAGGGACTACGTCAATGAAGAACGTGAGTCACCTGCTGATGCTTGCTCTGTGCAACCCCTCTTCTTGGAGGCCTTGACAAAAGTGCACTGATGGCCTTTGAAAGTTCATCTCTTTAGGGAACATAGACTCTTCAGGGAATTGAAGAATCCAAGGGACACTCACTCATCCTGTGTGCTCCAAAGGACTTCAGAGGGGAGCCAAACAGAGGTGGACCTTGTTTGTCACTTTTAACCCTTCTGCACACTTAACAGAAGAACTAAATCCTAAACTCATTTTTTAATTTCAGAAGAAAAAGAAAATGAAATGAGTCAGGGGAATGGTCCCTGAGTTGCTGAGGAAATGCCCTAATGTGTCTCTCTTTCCTACAAATTTGTTTCTAGACATTTGCTGATCAGCGTTCTATCTGAGACGTATTCCCGGGCACTGTCATGGATATAATGGGGCATACACAGAAGGTTCAAACCTACAGCAGTTTCTATTGTCTGGATAGAAAATGTCTCCCAATGTTTCTCAGGATAATGACGGGAATGATGGTGGGAGGGAGGAAAAGTCCTTTTTTTGATGCTTTGGCACATGTGTCCCAGTTTCCAGCAAAGGTGAGGGATCAAGACTAGATGATCTCAAGCAAGACTGTGATATCGTCCAACTTCCATTCCGGGGAGATGGTGCTAAACACATAGAATGTAATAAAAAGAAACTCTATGTGGGTCCTTGGAGGTTCTTGGCTTTAAAAATGAAATCAGACAAAGTTTTGGAGAAAATAGTTTGTTCCAATAGTTAGTTTTTATGTCACAACACAAAGTTTTTGGAAAACAACATGTAGTTCCATCTATGAAGATGTAATTGATTCCTTTGGGCCTTATAAACCTGTTCCTAAGAGCTGTGTCTTTTGGAGGAGCAAGTGATGAGGAGTTAGACCCACCTGTATACACATTCTAACTCAATATTTGTGGCTGTGGCTTGGCCAAAACACTTATTTCTCTAGGCCTACTGTATAACTCATAAAAAAGATCTGCGTTTCATGTTTGTCTTAGTTAGGATTTATTTCTGTTTTATTGCTGTGAAGAGACACCATGACCAAGGGAACTCTTATAAAGGAAACCATTTAGCTGATGCTAGCTTACAGTTCCAGAGGTTTAGTCCATTATCATCACCATGGTGGGAAACATGGCAGCGTGCAGGCAGACATGGTGCTGGAGAAAAAGCTAAGAGTTTTACATCATGATCTGAATGCATCAGAAGGAGACTATGTGCCACACTGGCTTGAGCATAGGAGACCTCAAAGCCTGCCATCACAGTGGCACAATTCCTCCAATAAGACCACACTTCCTAATAGTGCCACTCCCTGTGGCCAAGCATTCCAACACACAAGTCTATGCAGACCATTCCTATTCAAAACATCACAGTGTGCCATGAAAATTAACCATTTTATGACTGTTGAAATGTCACACACTCGAGTCGTACACACCAGAAAATTATTTTAAGTCTTCTTTAGTAACAATTACTATTGATTGATTGATTGATTGAATGATTGATTGGTTTTTCGAGACAGGGTTTCTCTGTGTAGCCCTGAGTGTCCTGGAACTCACTCTGTAGACCAGGCTGGCCTCGAACTCAGAAATCCGCCTGCCTCTGCCTCCCAAGTGCTGGGATTAAAGGCATGAGCCACCACTGCCCGGCCAATGATTACTATTTATTAAGACAATACTCATTTAACAATGAAAAGTTGGCATCAACCACATTAAACAACAAAATAGTAAAATAAACTATGAAGACAGAGAAGATGGTTCAGTGGGCAATAGTGCTTGCTGCACAAGCCTGACCCACCAAGTTCAATCCCTGCTTTCCATACAAATAGCCACATGTGCTACTATGCATCTATAATCCCCGTACTCCAGATGTGAGATGGGAGGTGGAAACAGGAGAATCACTCAGAAGCTCACAGCCCAGTGAGCCCGGAGCATACATTGTAGCAGCAGAAATGAGAGAGATCCTGCCTCAGAAAGGTAGAAGGCAAGCTGACTCCTGAGATATGTTCTCTGACTTCCACAAATGTTGCATGACATTTGTATGTCTGTGTGAATTTGGACACATGTGCATATGTATACACACACACATAATTTATTTTTACTGTAAGAAATATCATGGTCGTTTAACACTATTACATTTGCTATTTATTTAAACAGTTAATGGCTACTTTTGAATATATGTGCTGAAAATGTACACACACATACACACACATATATATTTACAACATTGGCTATCTATGTATATATGGCATATGTATAAATAGTGTATATGTATATATGGTATATGTGTAAAATATGAAAACATGTATATGTACCTGTCTACAAAATAAATGATTTTCTATGTTGTATTAAGTAGTATTCTTAGCTTCATTTGTTAATAATAATTTTTTAATATAATAGAATACTTACCCTAAAAATATCAAAATCAAACACATTTCTTACCTGAGAACGATAAATTAAGCATGTGCATACACATGGTCCCCTGACTATGTCTGAGCCTCTGGAGGAACACAAGTTAAATCAGTAACAGCAAACTTATACCTGCCACCACAAACCTAGACAGCAAATCCAGACACTGAAGCCATCGTCTTCCTGATGGGTTCAACTGTTATATATTGGTTACAGATGTTTATTGTAACTGCTACATGCCATATACCAGGGTAGGTGCTGGGTCTTCAGCGAACACATAAAAGAGACAAGCTATTCAAGTTTATTTAAATCCCAGGTAGTAGGGTAGCCAGAACAGGTACAATAGGCATTATAGGGCTTCCATTGGCTTTCTCTGTAAACTCTAAGGTGGTCATGAAGACTGGGATGAATGGGGTAGATTCTTATGAGCAGAAAGGTTAAGCCTTTTCTGGAAGCTACTCAGTAACTAAACACCCAACAAGGACCTACCTACCTCGCTTATGATGTCTAAGGACACGGTCTCTGTTCTTGTTCTGGCACCACAGCCTCCTTCAACATAGAGTATGAGCTGTTATTTTTCTTTGCCAGCATCTTCTCCTAGATCTTCTTTGCCCATCCTCAATTCCATGCAATTGTGAGCTGTTCTGGCTTTGAAGAAGAGGAGCGGAGGCTATTCTGATGAAGGCCATAGCTGCCATGATCCAGTGGTACAGGTAAGAGCAACTCACTGGCCTTGGACTTGGTGCCTACCTGGTGCTGGGACTCTCTTGTCATCGTTCCCAGGTGGAGCACTGGTGGAAAATCTGGGGACAGCTGATTTTGTGGTGAATGAACTGATTCTTCAGTGTCTCTCTGGGTGGCTGGACTTCTTCCTCTCTTCCTCTTCTTGTTCTTCTTGCTCTTCTTGTTCTTCCTCCTCCTCTTCTTGTTCTTTTTTTGGGGGGGGTGGTTTCGAGACAGGGTTTCTCTGTGTAGCCCTGGTTGTCCTGGAACTCACTCTGTAGACCAGGCTGGCCTCAAACTCAGAAATCCATGCCTGTCTCTGCCTCCCAAGTGCTGGGATTAAAGGCGTGCGCCACCACTGCCTGGCTTCTTCTTGTTCTTCTTCTTGCTCTTCCTCCTCCTCCTTCTCCTCCCTCTATCCTCCTTAACATGGCCACTCCTCAGTATCACCTTCATTTCTTTCTCTCCACTTCTGCTCAGAAAAATTGCCCACCCTACCCACAACCTTCTGCTTCTATGAGTTCCTTTCTCTTTATCCCCAAACCTTCCATCTTCTGCGTCCCCAGGGTCTGGTCTCTGACTTCATGATCTTACCAGCTATTATCTCCCATAGCTGCTTCAGATCAGACAAGTTTGGCAGGGTCTAGAGGGAAGGCCACGGGTGGTGAGGGTAAACTCTTTCTGAATTGTATCTTTCAACAGTAATTCTTAGCTACTTAAATGTATGTAAACCACTCAACACCTTTTGGGAAGAATACCAGAATCTCTTTTAAAACATTTGCATGGATCTGTTTGCTGTGTCTGTCTGTCTGCCTGTCTGTCTGTTTATTTTTATGGTACTGGGAATTGAATCCAAAATCTTTCATGTGCCAAAGAGCAAATGCCATATCAGGTGAACCATGGCCCTGTCTGTCTTGTTGAATGATATCTGGGGCTTATCCCACTTCTCACAGTTATGGGCTCAGAATCTCAGGAACACAATGCTTGATATAGAGATCCAAGCAGATGTGCCTTCCGATCTTACCAGCAGGTAATTACTTGGTGTTTTAGTGGCTGGACTTCCAGGGGCCCAGACAATGAGCTTCTTTTAAGAAACAAAGACAAATAAACAAATGATGATCATGATCTCATTCCTAGAAACCCTTGTCTGGGTGTGAGGATGAGATATGTCAAGCAACATAAATAAAGTCAGAAGAGCATCTGCAGAGAAATGCAGGTACTGAGGAGCAAGAATCGGATACTTCAGTGTCAGATGAGTCCAATGAGACACAACTACTGAAATAAAAATACACATCTGCTATCTATGTATGTATCTCTATAGCTACCTATGTATCTATCCATGCAAACATCTATATCTATGTATGTATGTATATATGTGTCTGTCTGTCTATCCATCTATCCATCCATCTATCCATAATATCCATCCATCCCCAGCTTCCCATCCCTTTGGAATTAAAATAGTAATTGAGACATTACTGTTGTGATTTTTATATCACTTCAGTAAGGTAGGAGACTTGTGATGTTAGATTATAGTCATGAAAACACACCAGAGAAATCATGTACCTCGCATTGGTCCATAATTAGAGGAAAGGCAGGATTCCTAGGCACGTGTGCCCTTCTGGAATCACAATCATCCAAGGCACTTGACCAGCAGTTATGTGGCAAAATGACAATGGGTTGGGAGTCCAGTCCTTAATTCCAGTTCTGAGGAGTTTATTACCTTAAAAGTGCCAAAGCACCACACTAGGTAATACATTTCATTTTCTTTTTCTGATTCTTGGTAATGATAACGCCAATCCATACAGTCCATGGGCAAACACTAACAAAATCAAAACCACCCAGACCTGCGCAGTCCTTGCTATGTTACATCTGTTTTCTGAAGCAATAAGTATTGGACTTTATCTGGAGGGCAGAAGAAGTTTCTGCCGCCAGTCACTAAAGAGCTTTCAGTTTCAGAGGTCTGGCTAGGGAAATCACAAAAACCTAAAGGTAGACAGGCTAGTGTGGAGAGGGAAAATGGATACAGTGCAAAGATCATTGGCATCATTGTCCCAGAGTCCTTTGTGTCCTGGAGGACTTCAGTCATTCCCGGTTGCTCACACCTTCCATTGTTGGAGCTCATGGGTGGTCTCACCAAACACAATCTGTATTAAATGACACCTCTCTGAGCTCTGGGAGTGCAAAGAAGAGGGTTTCCACAGGATGCTCTTTCCTTAGAGAGCAATGAGATACAAGACATTCTTTCACACATTCAGCTACTCTGTGGATTCAGTTCAGATGCTACTAACTTTGTCAAATCTGCAGCATCATAGTCAGAAGCCTGTGGAACAGACGGCTTCTTCTCCCCTTTGGGCTTGACTGAGTCATTGACTTTAGATAAAAACAGAGCCTTAGAACTTCTTCAAAGCCTTACTTATTGGCCTTCATCTTCAGAATAAATACAGGATGCTGTTGGCTTCCATCTCCTGCATGGCACACAGAGTGGCCGAGGGAGTCAAGGTCAGCAGGTGGCTATGTTTGTTTCTCCTTATATACTCTTCCAAGGCTGCTTGGGCTTCTCCCAAAGCCCCAGTGTCTCTCTAGGTAGTAGGTTGGTGGCATAGGGAAAATTTTTTGGTTATATATGTAGCTGTCTTTGAACACAGCTCTCCTAGCTACCAAAGCCTTGGCTTTAGCTTTGGAGGAGCAGGAGGGTCCTTGTTCAACTTAGGTGCCATCTTGTTGAAAAAGCTCTACACTGCAATACTGATTTTAACATGGCCTAGACCTTAGTCTACACGAATGATAGCTTCCATTGAAACCAACAACTACCTGTAAAGGCACCACACCGTGCCAACAAAATCCCGATTGTTTTCTGCACCGTTTTAATTTCTCACATTATTATTGTTCCTGGTGTTCTGGGGGGGGGGTGCAGTCTTAATATCAAAGAGACACTGGGAAAACTCAGGTTTACAATGGCAGACCCATTCTCCTAAGCTGATCTAACAGAACAGAGACTACTGGCTCAGGGGTCCACAGGAGGCTACAGCATCAGTTCCTGCCACTTTTCCAAAGTTTCTCTGTAGAACTAAATTTAGGGTCACAAAGAGACCACCATTCCAACTGAAACGTCTTAACGAGGCAAGTTTTACTCTTGATCAAGAGCAAGCTGTTGGATTTATGCGGTAGAATCCACAAAGTCATACCATGTGACAGGTCTCTCGTGAGAGGTTTATTCAAGGAAGGGGCAATGGGAACAGAGGCTGCCTCTGGGTGGAGGAAAGGGGAGGAAAGGAGGAGGAACAGAGTGGGGGTTATCAGGAAATGTACCCCTCAGGGGGAGGACATGTGACTTGAGGCAACAGCTAGTCTTTACCTTAGTGTTCCAGTATCTGCAGGCCCCTTGGGCTTGCCAAGGAGCAGCCAGATTGCTAAGACAAACCACCTAAGACAGTACATGCACTTGGCTTTGAATTCTAAGGAAGAGGAGGCATGTATCTTTTTCCCATTGGCTGGAGCGTGAATTCATAATCATAGGAGATTGACTAATATGAGAAGAATTGGAAATGGAGGAAAGAGAAAATGACTCATTGTTCCAAGGAGAAAAAGCTTCCAGCCATCAGGCTCCTAGAACAGCCTAGTGGGCATTTGAGTAAACAAAGCTTTCACTGGGTGGGCTGATTAAAACATTTTCAAGTCTTACAAGGTGGAGGAAACAAAAAGGTTTTAATTCTTTGTCCTAAACCCAAGTTTCAATAGTATTTGATAGGGAAGACTCATGCTTGCTATTTCTTACAGCCTTGACACCAAATGCCACCTTCTTGAGTTTCATCCAAACAGCTCTACAGTGTCTCACCTGAACTGGTCAAGATAACAACCCTAACTCCGAGAGTTTGCACCTCATGAAAAGCCCTCATGGTTCAAAACCATCTGGAGTCACCTTAGGGGACAACAAGCCATTTGTCTGTTGCCTGTGGAAGGCAAAGGTTCTACTTTCTGGAAAGTTCTGTTCCCAGAGTCCAGACAAACCTCGATGTACTTCAACACGCATTAAATATGACAGTACACCTGCATGTTTAATTTCAAAAGCTGAGGAGACACTCGTGTCAGCTTACTTATTTTCCTGTCATTCTGGGGACTCTGGTCTATCCTAACATGTGTGCAAAAGATTGTAAACCAGTCAGTCACGTTCACAACTGCTCAGTTGTGACGGAAAGGGCCAGATACCTGGTGGTGTAGAAAACGGGTTCTTACTGCCCTCTGCTGGCCAGGATGACCCCAGATGCCTCTGCGCCCATGGTTCCTCCAAAGTTCAGTTTGAGCACCTCAGAGCCAAATGCAGAGTTCACAGGCCATACCTTTTTCCAGACAACACTCCTGGGTCTGCAGATCAGGAGGATGTCACCCTACTCCTAAAGTCCTCAGAGGGTGCTTGTCACTCCGTTTTCTGACAGTAGATTAGTATGTCAAGAATCTAAAAATGACAATTTTAAAGTGAATGTGGATAGCTTTCCAGAGGCAGATTTGTACTTTCAACAGCACGAGGAGATAGAGCGAGAGACTATTTAAGGAAAACAATAATTTGTAGTCTGGAATGCTTACAAGTCCAATGGCTTGGGATTTTCAGGTCAGGTCACTTTCTGAGCACAAAAGACCTCTTGAAGGGTCAAATTGTTGGCTTTCCATGGATGTATCTCCACTGCACAGAGTTGAAAAGATGAGGACACAAACCAGTGATTTTTTTAAAAAAACAAACCTGTAACTCTCCTCTTGTGTGTTGTAGGCTGTTTATTGATATGTTGGGAGAAGGAGGAGCATCACAACAGGAAGCTTCAAGGTAGAACTTTGTAAGTTTTATCCCATAGTTGATTCCCTAGTATGAGGGCCAGTGTCTGCCATACCAGTATACACTTAGTGAATGAATGAGCCGAGGCGTAAGGAAAACACACTTTCCTAGAAAAGATTAGTGTATTTCTGCAAGTATGATGATATATTGTCTTTACTATGGAGAGAGGTCATCTCTTCCATTGAAAACCCTCTGAGAGATGTCGAGTTCTTACTCACCTTAAATGTTATGGAACCAAGGGCCTAGCAGGAGCTTATTAATCCATCACCCTGCTCTCAATTGATTCTATTCATTCACTCCACAGACAGGTAAGTAAGGCTCAGTCAGGGAGACTAAGCTCACAGTTACCCAACAGCACAGACCGCAGGAAGTCCAAATCTTTATTCCTACAACTTTATTTTCTTTTTCAGATGTATTTATTTTATGTATCTGAGTACACTGTCGCTGTCTTCAGACACACCAGAAGAGGGCATCAGATCCCATTACAGATGGTTGTGAGCCACCATGTAGTTGCTGGGAATTGAACTCAGGACCTCTGGAAGAGCAGTCAGTGCTCTTGACCACTGAGCCGTCTCTCCGGTACCAACTTTATTTTTATTACTTTTATTTCTGCATGTGTGTGTTTGTGTGTGTGTGTGTGTAGGTCAGACTGAACTCATGTGGTCAGACTGGCCTGCTGGACCGCCTCATTGTGTGTACCCCTAAGACTTTCTACAGAGCAACACACTTCAGTTTTCAACTGTAAACCTCGATCTAAAACACAACACAACCAGAGTGCAAAATGCACACACACACACACACACACACACACACATACACAATGCCCAAAGAATTTAGTGAAACACTCACTTTCCCGTGCAATCCATCCTGGCCTGTTGTGTATTCTATTATTTTATTTCTATGATATTCTGGTCCCATTTGTGGTAAATCGATTTCGAAATCATGAATTTAAAAAAAACTACACTATAGGTTCTTGCGTATAATACACTCTATACCTGTACAGAAGAGTCTTTCAGACTCTTCTGACAATAAGGAAGGACTTGGGCGATCAGCCTCTTGAGCTCTCTTAGCAAAAACATACTGGTGTAAGCAATATCCGCTGCTATCCGCTGCTATAAAGTTCCATTTCGCTCCTAAGAGTCCCATCCTTACTCTCCAGGGTAACCACAACAGTGTCCTTCAACCATAGATCAGAGTCACTGTCCCTGTCCTTGGGGCTCTGAATCAAGTTGGTTGGGCTTAGCATCCCTGTGCAAAATAGCATGTTCTTATCTCCTACTGGCCTTTCTCCCTCGGATCTAAAACTCTTGTGAGGAGGAGAACAGGGACAGCTGCAAGAGGAACAGAGAAGGGACAGGAAAAGAAGGAGGTGGGTCTGAGGCCATCTGTCATGAGAGTGAAGGGGTACAGAGGGTCTACAGATGGCTCTCTCTCTCACACACACAACACACATACAGAGAGAGAGAGAGCGCGAGAGCGCGCAAGAGCGAGCATATAAAAGACTCTAATACATTTTTCTCTTTTCTTACCATGTTGCCATTTCCACTATTACCCTGACTTTTTCTGTTAAACTCTACCCCTCCCACACTAATGCAGTGGAGAGGGGTTTCTTGGCTAGGGCTCATCTAGATGAACGCTGGAGCTTTCAGCTCTGAGTTGAGTTCCTACTGTCCTGCTGAGAACAGGGCAGAACTTAGCAGGAGGGTGCATTTTGGTGGCCAGAGTCTAACAACGCAGCAATGGAGGTGGTACATCTCCCTTCCTCCCTGACAGCATCCACATTGGCAGCTCCACATCGGAGCAGTGCAGACTATACAGGCTCTCCATCCCTTACCAATGAGTCTAGGCAGGCTGCAAGGCAGAGAAGTGAAGACAAAGAGCTGGGACTGGAGAGGACGAACAATGCTTTGGAGATTTGCTACTTGTTTTCTCATGAACGGTTTTTGGTTCCGATTTCTGAGAGAGTCAAGTGCACTCGGAAGACAGGAGCACCCAGCTAACTCAGTCTCTACTACCAACGAGCCTTGTGATCATGGCTTAGTGAATTAACCTCTGACTCTCAGTGCTGTGTGGCTTGGGGTCTGTTACTTAACTCCCTTGACTCTAAGTTACCTCACTTTGGGATGAGAGGTAAGACTACATTTTTAGCACTCAAGAAGCTGAGAAGACATAGTGAGAGTTTGAAGTCGGCATGGGCTTCAGAGCAAACTATCAAAAATGTAACACAAGGTTGGTTTGTTTGTTTAATCAACTAATTGAAAAAAGTGATTGCTTTCTTGTACTGACTACATATTTGGTCCATAGCAGTTGACAAAAAGCATCTCCTTCAAAGGTATTCTAACAAAGTAACTATGGACCATCACCATTTTTTCAACATTCAGTAAGCTAACAATCAAGACTTTGAGTTCTAAAGACCACTCACATCACAAAACAGAGAGACAAGCAGACCGGGTGTGCTTCCTGGTGAGAGAGCACAGCACCCTCCCACAGGCCCGATGAAAAGATCCACCCTCTGCTTCCAGAGATCAATTTGCAGGAGACAAACAGGCCAGAGAACACAAGACCATGACCTGCAGAGTCCACCCTGAGACACTGCACAGAATGTGCTCCTATGTTTGTGTAACTTAAAAAGAAGGTTCCAAGATAATCCAGAGTACATACAAGAGGCTGGTGAGATGTGTTGGTTTCCTATTTAAAGGGGAAGATGACACGAAAGCGCAGTCACAGTGCACGATTGAAGAAAATAAGGAAATCATTGCTTGGTAATGAGAGCCATCCCGTTTGCGGAGCGTGGACGCTGTGACTAGAACAGGTTCAGGGAGCTTTCAACAAGGCTGGCAACTCAGTTTCTTGTGTGTCATTTCCTGTGTCTACATTTTTTTAACAATAGGAAGGCTTTAAAAACTGGGCACATAACTAAGTGTAGAGCATTTGCTTAGCAGGTGTGAGACTATAGGATTGGTTCCTTGAAAACACACACACACACACACACACACACACACACACACACAGGCTAAATACATTCAATTAAAGAACTAGAGTAGAAAAGGTATCTTTCTTCTTCAAAGCTGGATGTCGGCATTCTGAAGTTCTAAATTTGAAAAATTCCAGCCATTGTGATCGTAGGATTATTGGAAAGACAGATAATGGGTGAGATGAAGCAGGGAGCAGAAACGTTAGGATTGCTCTGGAGAACAGAGCCAGGCTACACAGGGCTGTGACTCCCTACTCTGCTACCTCCGTGCTGTGACAATGGGAAAGCCAGCTCTTCCAATACCGTTTTTCTCATCTACCAAGGGAGCCGGCTCCCTGTTGTGGTGGCAGTTTGATTGACACACATGCTACTCTGGGGTCAGAGCAGACTGGTCCATCAGGTGGTTATAATTATTACTCCGAGAACACCTGCTACTATTATTTACTTATTTCCATTATTTTCCTCTATGCATTTCTAAAATTCTATTATATAATTTTGTGTTTTAGCAAAGAACCTTTCCTTATATGGAAATCAATATGATCTCTGCAGAAAATCTCCCAGAATCCACTTGATGTCATTAAGCTAAACTTTCCTAAGGACCTACACTGTTTGGTGGTACACGGGACTCTCGCCAAGGTTCTCACTAAATGGGTATGGTATGGTCCCATTTTCAAAAGATTATAAACTTCTAGAGAGGCTTGTATGGTCTGAATGGTTTTCTCTCTAAAATTCATGTTGAAACTTAATGGTCATCGTAATAGTAAGATGAATACTTTAGGATGAGACCACAAGGGCCCCCACCCACATACGGCATTCACACAGGTATAAAAAGGGAACTACAGAAATTTCTCAACCTTCCTGTCTGCTTCATCTACCCATTTGCCATGTGACAACAGAGCTTTTACTCTCTGGTAAATACAATGTTCATCTGTATCTGTATCTGTATCTGTATCTGTATCTGTATCTGTATCTGTATCT
>JADRCH010000132.1:3967137-4020347 GCA_019843965.1 Rhynchomys soricoides | reverse complement strand
TATCTGTATCTGTATCTGTATCTGTATCTGTATCTGTATCTGTATCTAATCTATCTATATGTAATTTCTTAGGCCAAAGTTGCAGCTAAATTCACTTAATGGTTTTTTTACACTTATTTACTTATGTGCACGCATGTGTGTGAGAGAGTTTGTGTGTGTGCCTGCATCCATGCGTGAGTGCATGGTATGTATGTCACGGTATAGGTGTGGAAAGTCATAGAACAGCTTGTGGGAGTTGATCGTCTCCTCCTGCTGTGTGGGTCCCAAGAATCAAACTCAGATCATCAGGTTTGATGGCAAATGCCTTTACCCAGAGCCATCTCACCCTCTCAGTTTTAATTACAACGTTCTAAGCAGCCAGTAAGGTTGTACTTGAGAAGAATCCCTGCTTAGCAGTTGGTGCTCATTCCGCCATACACTCCCCACATGATAAGTTTCCAATCTACCTATTTTTTATTAGACCAGTGGTTTTCACCCCTCCTAATGCCGAGACCCTTTTATCCAGTTCCTTATGTTGTGGTGGGCTCCGACCATAACATTCTTCTTTTTTTTTTCGAGACAGGGTTTCTCTGTGTAGCCCCGGCTGTCCTGGAACTCACTCTGTAGACCAGGTTGGCCTCAACTCAGAAATCCGCCTGCCTCTGCCTCCCAAGTGCTAAGATTAAAGGCGTGTGCCACCACTGCCTGGCTCATACAATTACTATTGTTGCTACTTTATAATTGTAATTTTGCTACAATTACAAATCTTAATGTATATAAATATCTGATGTGCACAATATCTTATTTGCTATCCCTGTGAAAGGGTTATTTGGGACCCAAAGGGGTTGCATCGCACCCTACAGGATGAGAACTGCCGCATTAGACTGACAGGACCCTTTTGGTTACCACGAAGAGCACACACAAATACCATTTCTTTGCTATGGTGATGTGGCTCAACTGTTATGCACTTGCCCAGCACATGTGAGACTCTGGGTTTGGTCCTCAGCAACCCATGTCTTTTGCCAAATGAATAGTGAACCAGGATGACATTTAAATGGGTACTTTTATCTGTCACTACTGAATATAAATCTCTAAGGGCTACAATCTAGTTTTAAAGTCCTCAAATTTAAACAAGAAAATATACCATGGCCCTGATTTGTCTTGGGCTGAATCATTTTTTATAAAAATTGCAGCTCTAAGGCATTTTCTTATAAATCACTGATACGCAACATAATATAAACTAACATGACCATAAAGCTTATCATGCATTTTCTTTGTTTTCTAGCTTGACCTTCTAGAAAGTCTTTAGTGTCCTTGGGTTGGTTGGTTGGTTGGTTTGTTTTTGGCTGCCACATAAAGAAACTCTGTTCCATCACAATAATTTAAGAGCACAGTTCCCTGATGAGTAGCTCTTATTTTCTTTTATTTTATGGTAAAGGGGCTTACACTTAACATTAACACTACCCACCCATCGTGTCGCTGCAGGTTCAAACCTCCATAGCAGCCACTATTGGAGGTAGACTTTGGTAAACTTTGAATTGCTTTGTTTGAAGCTTCATATATTTTATGGCTATAAAACCTTATTATAGCCATGGCTCTGATTAGGCTTCTGTCTTACCATGAATCATGGTTCATCTCAGTCTAGAGGCCACAATTACCAATTATGTGCTTTTATCAAAAACCAACACAGCCAGGACACCATCCTAAAAACAAAATCTGTGGGTCCCTTGATCTTGATTTCCTTAGCCTTCAGAACCATAAAGAAATAAGTTTCTGTTGTGTGTAATTATTCCTACTGAATTGAATTACTCCTTCTTGGAATGTCAAAAAAGACTCATCAGACTAGAGAAACTAAGGAAACTCATAAGGATCAGAAAGCTCATGAAACCTACAAGACTCAGGAAGCTCAGAAATATACAAGGCTCCTCCACTGGGTTGTATAAGCAGTAAACAATTTCTGGAGGAGAGTTTTTTGGCGGAGCTGTCTGTACGTCAGGGAGCTTTTGTGAGTTGTCACTTATGCTGGGGAGGGATTTCTGCTGATGCAGATTTGAAGAGCACAAGCTATGGAGTGGAGAAGATACTCCATCTGAAAAAAAAAAAAACCAGACTATGCAAAGCCAAGAACAGATAAAAGTTTGGTCATGTTTAAGAAACATAAAATGGTGACATTGTATTAAACAGAAGGACTATCAAACCTGCTAGTAAGACAAAATATTGTAAAAGAGAAAGTTCTTGTCAGCATTTAAAATACCAAAAGATAGAAAATGTGCTACTTCTTAACTGATAGCCAGAAAGAAGATAATAGTTCCTGGTTTCCTTGAGACACTGTTAATTTACATTTTGATTTATGTGTGATTGCTAAAAACCAGCCCATTTCATTCTTGACCTTGTTCTTGATTGTATTATCAATTTATGGTCATCTTAGCAACACAGACTCTACAAAACACCAGAGACCAAAATAATAGGGATGAAACTCATCAGAGCTGTGCTTTCCCAAGATGATTCAGACTGTTCATTAAATTTGTACTGGAAAGGGAAGGAACTAGATGAAGATAGGAAGTATTCAGAGGTTGTATAGGTCTATCCTAGGCAAAAGAAGAAAGAGCCTTGGCTGTGGCATTTGCCAAATATGTTAGGCCACTAGAGAGACTGTCCCAGAGTCCCCATCCTCCTGATAGTCAACTCCTATGTAGTCCCACAACAAAAGGAGTTGACCTCTGTAATCACAAGATGTAATGGAAATAGGACAGTGTGACCTCTAAGGTAAGGTTCTAACAATCTCCCAATACATACACACACACACACACACACACACACACACACACACTCACACTTCTGAGTAAGACAGCTGCCATGTTATTAAGTCCTCAGACTGCCTTATGGAAAGGTACATTTGGTGCAGAATGTGATTTGTCAGGGCCAGTCCTGTGTGTCAGCCATGTGAGCTTGCAACTGAATACTCTAGCCCCAGTCAGTGCCTCAGATGACAGCTGCCACTGAAGCATAGTTTCATGAAAGACCCTTACCTTAGAATTCCTGACTGCCTCTCTCCTGAGTTTCTGTGGGACCTGCAGACACATACATGTAAAGGCCAGAGTTTGATGTTGGTATATGTTTTCCTCCATTGATAGCCACATTATTTTTTAAGACAGGGTTTCTCTCTGACCCTGGCATTCTCTATTTTGGTGAGACTGGCTATCCAGAGAGCTCCCGGATCCACTTGACTCCACCTCACAGCACTGGTGTTGTAGGTACATACCACCACACCCAGCTTTTACATGTATGTTTGCGGATGCAAACTCAGGTCCTGTGCTTACCCAAGTACTTTAATCACCAAGCCATCCTCCCCCCCCCCCCCCCCCCCCCCAGTCCTCTGTTTATGTATGTTTTAGTGTTCAAGATTTGCTGGGGACGGTTTTTAATAAGTCAACAGATAATCATAGAAATAAAAACGAGAGGACAGGGATACATTTTATAGGCCAACCTAGAATAACTGACAGGTTAGCTATTTCACAGCTCCTCCCCTTACTGCTATGGAGAAATGACCTGATGTACCTGTGTCTTTTCATCTGTAAACCCTTCCTGCCTTCCTAAGATCTTCCATGTCCTTCTAGCATGCAGAGTAAATGATTCTATTATACTAAGAGTGTACTCATTAGTCCCAGAACAGGGTTAAGAAATCATCAAATTATCTGGAGGGCTGTGCACATCTCTGGTCTCATTCTCTTCAGCAATTTTCTCAGCTACAAAGGGCTTTCTTGTCAAAATCCATGACATTGAGAGACCCTGAAGAAAAACCACTACAGTGGCTGATGAGGATGCATACAAACCTTGAAACCATTGAACAGTGAGCAATTAATCAAGACAAAATGTAGTAAAGACTTCTTGACAGCTTTCGGAGTTCAACACTTTACTTATGAACCCTGAAGAACAGGAGGGATATTAACTCTTGGTCAACAGTTGCCTTCCTTAACTGAATTTGTAAATTCACCACATAGCCACCCAACTCCTGCTAATCCTGAGGACAATCCCAGTGACTCCCCACACACTCGGGCTACAGTTATAGAACGACAGAACCTACATTAAGGAGCACAGAGTGCCACACTACCTTTGCTCGGTCAGATCATAGATAAATGTGTGGCCAGAGTTTGGGTTTGGGGGGAGTTGACAAAGTTGCTTCAGAACTGAAAATAGAATCAATTAACCTTTATCAAGTGGCTTCTCTGTACCCTGCCAGGGAGAAGATGCTTGGAGGGAAGGTGGCTTAGGCTGGGATCTCACCAAACACCAATGTACAAAGGACAAGTAGAAGAGAATATGCAAAAATAGCTGTTAGGAGGAGCAGGGAAAGAAGAGAAAACCCAGAGGTTAAGCCCAGAAAGCACATCACCTGGAGAATGGGCTCTTTCAATCTCTGCCACTGCCTTTTCTAACTCTAGTCTGGCATTTTCTTCTGGTCTCTCTGTTCTATCATTTGTGTGTTTCTGAGACACAGTCTTACGTAGCCCAGGCTTTCCTCAAAGTCCCTTTTTGACTGAGGATGGCAACCTGAAATCAGTCTCTACCTCTCAAACATTGGGGTTACATACATGCACCACCATGCCCAGCATAAAGAGGTCTTCTGATCTTCAAATACACTTCACACTATCTGTCCTCACTCTGGGTCATTGTCTACATTGCTCTTGTGAGTTGACAGGCCCTTCCCACGGATCTATGAGTGGTCCAGTCTTACACTTTGTTCAGCTCTCAGTTTTGATGCTGCCTCCACAGGGAGCCCCAATCTGCCCTGATTCACTTCCCTTCTCATTATTTATCACCAACCCCAGGACAGTTTATAAGTTCATGTGTACCCTGACTGACCCCACCCTTTCCCCCACAGAGCAGGGACTCTACCTGTTTTTAGTGGTATTTCCACACTGCACCATGTGGCACAATGGTACACATTAAGTATTTAGCTAAGTAAAAACTTGAATAAAAGTATTTGGTGGAGGAATTAATTGAGTGAGATATTGAAAACGACTTGGTAATGTTGGTGAGAGTAACCCCGTGCTTTTTGTGGTTTGCATCCCGTGTGGTGGTCGCACCCTGTGCAGAAGTCTTTACGTAACTTTCCTCTTCTTTGACGTAATCTCAGGGTCTTGGAATGCCTCCTCATACAGCAGGGTCATGCCTGTGAGTTTTGGAAATTCCTTGGCTGGGCGGTATCATCCATGAGGCTTTAGAATCACAGAGCTTAGATGAAACAACAAAAGTCAACTCCATTCCCTGTAAAGGTAATCCTTTCGTTGCTGTGTTCTGGATGACACTTTTTATCCATTTGTTTGAAATTTAAGTAATGAGAAAAAAAGTAATTTCACGGAGAAAGTTAGATACATGACTGACAATCGATTAAACCAGGTCTGAGAAATCTGGAAAGCATAAGACTTCAAATTGTGAGAACAGAGGAAGAGAGTGGAGGGTGAGCTCTCAGGTGTGATGCTAAGAAGCCAAAGGCCTTCTCTTTTTTTTTTTTTTCTGAGGCAGGGTTTCTCTGTGTAGCCCTGGCTGTCCTGGAGCTCACTCTGTAGACCAGGCTGGCCTCGAACTCAGAAATCCTCCTGCCTCTGCCTCCCGAGTGCTGGGGTTAAAGGCGTGCACCACCACTGCCCCGCTCAAAGGCCTTCTCATCTCCAAACTCGAGCCTGTTTTGAGTCAGCTCATGCTGACCTGGAACTCACTGTGTAGCCCAGGCTGCCTTCAAACTTGTTTAAGACAATCTTTCTATCTCTGCCAGAATTGCAGGAATGAGCCACTGTTTCAACCTGCAGAACCTCAGTTTTATTTTTTTAAACACTGCTGAAGAATTCTCAACTGAGATGAATTCCTGCCAGAGGTGGGACTGAGTTAGAGGGAAGAGGAGGATGGTGTGTTTGAGAGGATGCTGTTGTTACAGGGCGTCTTGTTTGCAGTGCTGGTGCCTGAAGCCCAGGCTTTCCCCACAGTAGGGAAGTACTCTACCACTGAACTCTACCTCCAACCTAGTAAAGGACACTTGATGTCATCACTGTTAAAAACGCACAAACCAGGGCATGGTGGCACATGCCTTTAATCTCTGCACTTCGGAAGCAGAGGCAGGTGGGTCTTTATGAGTTCCAAGCCAGCCAGGATACATAGTGAAAATCTGTCTTCAAAGAGATAGATAGATAGATAGATAGATAGATAGATAGATAGATAGATGGATGGATGGCAGGCAGATTTTGTAGAGAAAGAAGTTAGATATACAAGAATGGCCAAGTTTAAATCCCATCTTTTGATTGGTGTTTTTGTGGGACTCCTAACAGTGGGAGGGTGTGTGTGGAAGGGGTATTTCTAACTCTTTTGCCTGCTCTTGGTCTCTCCTTTCTCCTACTGGGTTGCCTTGTCTAGCCTCAATATGAGGGGTGGTGCCTAGTATTATTGTATCTTGTTATGCTGTGTTCAGCTAATATCCCTAGAAAGCCTGTTCTTTTTTTGGTGGGAAATGGAGGAGCAATAGATCTGGTGGAGAGGGGAAATGTCAGGGAGACTGAGAGAAATGGGGTGAGGGGAAACTGTGGTCAGGATTATATGAGAGAAGAGTTACATGCACACGCACACACACACACACACACACACACACACACACAAACTTTTAGTGAAGTCCTAATCTCCAAGCTTCTGAAGCAACTTTCATCAGTGCTGGGAAGCCTAGGCTAGAAAAGAAGATAGTATCATGGGCCTGAGGCAGGGTTCTACATCATCAGTAAAGGAGCAATGGGCATGCAAGTTGGCAGGAAGAAAAAACTAGCTGCAGTAAAGCCTCATGGAATGGGAAGCAAGCAATGTTACATGAAGCATATAGAGGGCTTGTATAGAGCAGTCAGTACAGTGGGCCTGGGTATCAGGACAGACACATGTTCTTTATTATAGGAACAAAGAATATTCATACTGTCCAGGAAGTGAGCAATGGAGATAGGGCAGAGGATGCAAAAGCATCACTGTAAAAACAACTGCATGGATTTTTTGGCTATTAAATAAGTACTGTAAGCAGAGTGGATCCAATGCTACACAGAGAGAATGTTAAAATCATGGTTGTTGTCAGAATTCATAAAAACATCAAAAGCTGTCTTTAAGAAAAGAGATACTTCCAGAGGAACTCCAGGCCATACCAAGATTCCATGGTGGTTGGAAGAACAGGATGGTGCATTCTGGGAACAGAAATTACTCAGAGGAGCCTGGAGGCAGACAGGGGATGGAGGAAGAGATGTGATGGGAAGCACCCAGGAGCAGCCTCTCTTATCAGCCAGAGAGAGTCGATACTTACTCAATGTGATTAGACTTCTGGTTAATATTTTGGTAGTATTTTGTTTAAAAATGTAAATATCAGAAATCACTAGAGCAGGTGATCTTTAAAGTATTTGCAAGCCAGCAGGTCTCTGGTTTTTTGTTCGTTTGTTTGTTTTTGTTTTTACTTTTTCTTTTTGAGGAGCTAAACTGAGCTCATGGCTGCGATTTTATAGATAACCTTACTTGAGAACAATCTCTGATTGATGGAATAGTTACAAAGTGAATTGCACCGTTCTTTCGTGTATGCCATGCCCACTTTACTATTATTATTATTATTAACTATTATTATTATTTCCTCTTATTAATAATAACATATCATACTAGTAGGCTACTCTTGTCACAGCTGAAGCTGGGCATGATGGTGGACACCTGTAATACAAGTACTTGGGATGTAGAGGCAGAAGGATTTGCAGCCAAAGGTCATCTTTGGGGATATATTGAGCTTAAGGGTAGCCTGGGCTACATGAGACTCTGTCTCAAACAAACAAACAAAATATTTACAATTATTGAACCTGGTTTTTTTTTTTTTTTTTTTTTTGGCTTTTCGAGACAGGGTTTCTCTGTGTAGCCCTGGCTGTCCTGGAACTCACTTTGTAGACCAGGCTAGCCTCGAACTCAGAAATCCACCTGCCTCTGAACCAGTATTCTTACAATATTGTTAACTAAAGCACATACAAAATTCTGTTTTGTTTGTATTTTTGTTCATGGTTATCATCATCATTTTGTTTTTCTTCTTTGTTTATTGTTTAATTAATTAACTATTAATTAATTAATTCTTCTTTTATCTATTACATCCCTACCACAGTTTCACAGACTGGGATTAAGATTTGCTAGAGGGAAGTCACATAGGCAAAGTGTTGTTCTCAACATAATCTGCTAAAAACCATATTACCACCAACACACTGGCTTTTCTGATTTGGGTTTGTTTAGTTTGTTTGGTTGTTGTTTTTGCCATGACTTGGAATTGAACATAGGACCTTACACATGCTGGTCAAGTGCTCTACCACGGAGCCATTCCCAAAAAGTCACATGACTTATTGTTGATATTACCTTTTATACTTGGTGAAAGCTTTAGTCCACTCAACCTGTTATTACAACATACACCAAAGTAGATAGCATTTATTTTATTTTAGCTTAAAATCTTTAACTACATTTTGATTTGTGTGTGTGCACGTGCACACATGTATACACATGCTTCAATATGCTTATAGAGACAGCCCACGGGAGGTGGCTTTCTCTTTCCACATGTGAGTCATAAGGATTGAACTCAGGTCATCAGACTTGGAGGTAGGTGCCTTCTGCTGCTGAACGTCTCCCCAGCTGAATAGCTTCTGAAAAGCTGAAAAATTTCTCACAATTTTACAGGCTAAGGCTCCAAGTTCCGGGGTCTCAGAATGATTAGACTCTTGTGAGGGTCGCTTCCAGCTCTGTCTGCACATAGCCGAAGGGGACCTGGTTATTTAAAGGAAAAAATGTTTCTAAAAATAAGAAAGGTTAAAGGTTAAAAGTTGTGGGTGAGTTCAATGCTTGGTTTTATGTATGGTGAGTATCAGAAAACACAGCTCTGGGACAGCTGGGGACACCGAAGCCTACTCCCCCAAAGGTAAAGGCATCTATTACATCTCTTGCTTTATGGAAAGGTGAGCACAGAGCAGAGGCAGGAGATGGCTACTGCCCTGTGAGAAACCTTGGAATCCTCTCTCAGAGCACAAAGGTCTTACTCCCCAAGTGCCCCCCTTTTGTCTGTCATCTGAAGAATGCTGGCTGCTTCAGCGGCTTTGGGAAGGTTCTTCTCTCTTTCAAGGTTGCTTCTAAATACAGTCTGTTAGTGGTGGTAAACACTGGGCCTCATGCACATGTGTGTAGGCCTGTGTGTCAGCAAACACTTTGCCTTTCTGGAGTACATGGCAATCACCTGTAAGTGATGACTCTAAGGAGGACAGTGCCAAAACCCAGAGACACTTCATACCCAGAACTGTTACTAGTAGAGCCAGATGATCCTGGAAATGCCAGTATCTCAGTCTCCAACAGCTTCGCACACCAGCCTGGGTGTCTCCACCACCAGACTTCCTCTGGCCCCTTCTACTCATCCAGAGAGGAACCCTAACATAGAACACCGGCTCACAGCCTCATGAGAGTGCTTCATCCAAAGCTGGAGCACCAGTCCAACAGGCACTCAAGAAACAGTGAGCACTCCTTCCTTCTTCCCTCTTACAGGCTTCAGACCAAGGTGATGTCACTTACTTCCCCTTAAGGGCAAGTCTGGAAGAACCTAGGATCTGCTGAGCAACCCAGAGCCAGTCCCCAGGGCCCAGCAATGGATAGGAGTGTGTTTCTTTTTAAAGACTAAAAAAAGGAAATCTCAGGAGAATTAGTCCCTTAGTCTACCCTGGATCTTCTTTTGAAGAAA
Organism: Rhynchomys soricoides; assembly: GCA_019843965.1. Lineage (NCBI taxonomy): Eukaryota > Metazoa > Chordata > Mammalia > Rodentia > Muridae > Rhynchomys > Rhynchomys soricoides. Next base: position 4,010,611 of record JADRCH010000132.1, on the reverse strand, counting down.
ACTAGAAGTCATCACTACAAATCAGCCCCCAGATCTGTGACACTAATAATTACACACACACACACACACACACACACACACACACACACACACATCAGAAAGAAGGCAGAGAAAGGAAAACTAGGTATGTAAATTTGAGTGTAATCTTGATAGTCCTTTAAAGTTGATGTTAAGATCCTACTTTGTAGGGAAATCGAAGCATAAAAGAATTTAATATCATATAGTCAGGTCAAACTTTGAATTCTAAATCAAATCTATCACTGTCTACAAAGCATAATGCTGAAGGATAAGAAGAGAGCCAAGAGACAGAGACAATTGCACATGGATTAGTGTGAACACAAACATACACAGAGACAGGGGCAAGGACTCTGGTCACATCGTACAGTGTCACTTCTGGTCACATCATGCAGTGTCACTCATCCCACAGTGCCAGCAAAGGCCTCTCTAGTTAAAGATGCAACTCAAGCCCACCAAACATGCCTAAAAGATCAGTTTAACCTACAGGGATGATCAGGCTATGGCCTCTCCACTAAGGAGCCTAGCAATAGAGGAAGAGGGTATCTAGCCAGCGACTCTTTAGCAGAATGGGGATATACTTCATGATATGTGACTCACTGTGGCCTGGGAGACCTTTGGGAATGGAGAAGTTAATGTGGACTTCACCACAGAAAAATTTTTGTGAGGACTGAACACAGATGTGGAGATCATCATCTGATGTGACATAAGCCAGCTACACCAAGAAAAGTTATAGCTAGGCATGGTGGCACATGCATTTAATCTCAGTACCCAGGAGGCAGAGGCAGGGGTATTTCTGTGAGTTCAAAGTCAGAGGTCACCTTGGGCTGCATATTGAGTTCCAAGCCAGCCAGAGCTCAATAGGGAGACCCGGTCTAGAAAGAAAGAAAGGAAGAAAGAAAGAAAGAAAGAAAGAAAGAAAGAAAGATAGGAAGGAATCCAGGAATGGATAGGAGTGTGGATGTTTCTTTTTAAATAATATGGGAGAAGAAAACCATAGGAATGAAAGAACCACTAAAGAGCAAGACACTGAAGAATTAGAAGAGGAAGAATTAAATCAGGAAGCAAGATAGCTTTCATACTGATCTTAGGTAAAAGATTTATGGAACCCTTTTAAATGAGATAACCTTGAAACCGGAAGAAGAATGCTCTCACAGATGTACAGAGAAAGAGAGTCTTTAATTCTCAACCATGAAAAGAGTTTAACATCACCTACATCTCACGGATGAAGAAGCTGGAACTTTGGAGGTTGGTGACTTGCCCAAGGCCCATGTTTAATAGCAGCAGGGCTGGAGATTCGAGTTAATGTTATTCAGCTTGAGAGCACACGTACCCTCCACTTAATCAAGCTGTCACACTTCAGAAATGGAGCGAGCTAGAAGAGAAAAGGATGGAAATAGGAAATACTTCTTAAATCAAGCCAGCCCAGGTAGACACCTGCCGTTCTGAGTATGCCCACCCCTTATCCACACTGTGTGCCAGTGAGAGCTGTCTCTTGCCACAAGCCTCCATCTTGCTCTGTGATCCAGGAGGCTGGCTCTCCAAAGTAACAGAGCCAGCTCTCTTTCCCACTGGCTTCTGTCTAGGTCTTCCAAGGGAGGTGCTAGTTGGAGACAGGAATACAGGAGAGAGTGGAGACAGATTTGTGCTTTATCCACTCACACCATCTCTCCCTCTATGCTTTGATTTGTATCCTTCTACCAAAGGCAACAGCCTGAGTCAGGCAGATGTCTACAGCAGCCATCCCCACTGCTTCCAGTGTAAGTGCTTCCTGTATCCCTGATCTTCTCTTTGCTTCAGCTACACCTTTGAAAAGAATCCTAGGCACTCTCCTCTGTTATCCTAATTGTGCCATCTCTGTTGAGACAAGCCACCTTGTCACATGTTCCCTGGTGCCTTTTCACAATGTATATCACATTCTCGACCTTCATCCATCTTTCTATGTGTGTCCACACACTTCAGACACCCAGATAGCCAGCTGCAAGGTCTTCAGAATACAAACACTGATGTAAAAGAGCTTAAAGCTGAAGCTTGGAAACCAATGCCAGTTTAAAACTCATAACCAAAATAAATCATGAACCAATGACGCCTAATCATGAAACTTAGTGTTTTCAGTTTTTCTCAAATTCCCTAAAGAAACAAATCCCGAGTTTAGCTAACCCAGGTCCAGTAGATAGAAATGTAGCAGAACTGAAGTTACAATTACCAGTTCAAAGCTCTTCCCAGTTCTGGTCTTGAAAGGGAGACTAGCCAATCTTTCTGCTACAATTCAAACACCGAGATAGGAACCTAATTTAAAATATCAATTTGCCTTTTGAAAGGACAGTGGAGGGAAGGAGCATGCTCTGAGCCACTGTCTGCTGCTCTCCTTTCCTGCTTCCTGCTCCCACACCTTTTGCCTTTCCATCACAGCCATTCATTTCTCTTTGGAATGTGAAAACACTTAAAGTTTAGTTTCCACATGTAGTTTTTCCTCATGTTCTGACCTAACAGCTCAGGACAATGGGCAGAAGAAGCTTCCTCTGCCAGAGGACAGTACCTCCCACCATGTGGGCATAGGACAACGGGAGTTGGTACCAATATTTATTCACTCAAAAGCTTCCAGTCCCAGCCTGTGTCTTCAGGAATGGCTACCATATTTTTCCCCACCCATTTTTTTGTTTGATTGTTTGTTTGTTTGTTTTTCAAGACAGGGTTTCTCTATGTAACCTAACTGTCCTGGAACTCACTTTGTAGTGCAAGCTGGCCTCGAACTCACAGACCATCTCTGCCTCTCAAGTGCTGGGATTAAGGGTGTACACCACCACCATCCAGCTTTATTTTTTCCTTTTTTTTTAAAATTTTTTTATTTTATTTGTTTTTCCCTTTTATCTGGGTCTCATTGGCTTCATCTTTAATACAACAAATGCACTAAAATGTAGCAGTTTCTTTGTTTTTTTTTTCCCTAAGTAGAGTTTTTATTTGTTGTTTGTTTGAACACACACACACACACACACACACACACACACACATACACACACAGGATAGTCCCAAGATATGGCTCTTTTGGTATGTCTGCACAGGGAACGCTTATGCATATCTCATCTCTTAGTGTCTTTGCTGAGACTTCACAGCCCCATAGGACCCCTTCAACCTACACGTTAGAACTCTAAACTACAAATGACATTCTGGTTCCAAGGCACTGGCTTATTTTTTTAATATGCATGCACAAAGCCTGCCAACCACATAAAGAACTGGCATTCAAGAGTCTCAGTTTTGCCCCCCTCTCCTTGAGTTGGTCTAGAGCATTACAAAGAATGGCCTGAAATCTCAGGAACGTGATTCTTTATTTAGAGTCAGATCAAATCTACTCCAGAATCAGAGGTGCCCCCATTTCCCCCCTGGATCTTAGATCTAGTCAAAGTTTAGTTCTGAGTGTCTGGCTCAGTCAGAAAATTTAAATGGAACTCTGCATTTCTTTTCTAGGTAAGGGCTGTTGAGTGTATTCTCTATCTCAAGCCTCACTCACAAACCCATCTCCAGATTTACTTTAGGCTTTTAAGGTCTGTGGATGCTAAAACAATTTTCCCAAGAGGACTTCACTCAAAATGTAACACATTTCCAAAAAGGAAAAAAAAAAAAACTATAATATTGGACTTTGATTGGTAACCCTTGCTATCATCTCTACTAGACTTGGACACCAGTTGTGACCATGAGTGTTTACAGAAATGTTTATCTGAAGAAAGAAGCACTTCAGAGGTACCGTACCAGGGCTGAGGTCCTGGACTGAACAAAAGACAGCAAGTGAGCTGAACACCAACATTCATCTCTTTTTGATTCCTTGCTTTGGACACATTGTGAGCAGCTGGCACATACCCTTGGCACCATGCTTTCCCCAACAGTGATGAACTGTACCTCTCAAATGGTCAGCCCAAGTAAACTCTTCCTTCATGCCTGCCTGCCTTCCTCCCTTCCCTCTCTCCCTCAACCTTCTTCCCTTCCTACTTTCCTTTCTTCCCCCTCCCTTCTTTATGCTGCCTCTTGCCAGGTATTTGGTTACAACAATGATAAAAGTAACTTATACAGGGACTCAGTTCTGATCACAGTTCAAGATCTGTTGAATTCAGGTTTATCTCCAAAGGTCTACACTAGTCCTGCACAATACTCCAGCATAGAAGAGAAGCATTTGGAGTTACTAAAACATTGACTTAAATTCAGTTCCACTAATAGGCAAAGTGCACCTGTGGTGACTTCCAGGGCTTCCCATCTAAGTCCAGGAAGATGAAGGCTGTGGAGGTGCTTGAGGGTGCAACTCTTCTGACCAGAACATGCCTCATAACGAAAGGGAAAATATGGCTGGGCCCTGAGAACTGCCTTTTTCCTATTAAACATACCAGATTTGAGGTTTCATGAGGCTGCCAGGCATCACTTCAGCAATAGCAGCATCCTTGTAAAGCTTTGGCTCTTGAGGCCATTGTCATCACCATCTGTTCAGTTCCAAGAGACTCTGGGCCTCCAGAAACTGATCTAAAAACCACCCTGGAAAGGGCAGAAGAGAGAGTAGGAAGAAGCGTGAAGGAGACACTCTTAGAGTCCTACAGAATGAGCAACACTTGCTCATCTCACCTCTGCTCAAGAATTCCCTACCTCTTGGACCAGGGGTTCCCATGGAAACCTCAGAAGTTCTATCTATAGGAAGAGGGAAAAAATAAAAAATAAGAAGCATCCTGAAGTATGTGTGAATTTGCCTTTAGGAAAGCAGGCAAGAGAGACAGGGTTCACACAAAGAGAACAAGAGCCTATCATTACTGTGACACCTTAAAAGATCGCATAGAAACCACATTGAACTTTAGACACTGAGCCAGGAGAAAGGTGGGGTAGGCAGGGAGGTGAGAGGCACCAGAAAGCAACAGCACACATAAGCAGCTAGGAGTGCCAGAGACTGCCAAGAGTGACCTCATCAAAAGAACAGGGAAAAGAAATACAAAGAGTGAGCAAAGAGCAGAGCTGGTAGTTGAGTCCAAACTGGAACTCTATATCATGTTAAGCCAACCACAAACAATTGATAAGCCCATGATCCATTTCCAAGTTCAAGCACTTCAAAAATCAGGCTGTAAGTGGATGATAAAGTCTGTGGAGATGCCCAAGACACCTTGTCTTATAAAGCTACAACTCTTTGGGTAAACCACAAGAAAGAATCTTACTAGAGTCTTTTTCCAAATCTTGTTGAAGACAACAATAACAACAAAATGAAGTAAAATAATGACAACAAAAAGAATAACCCCTTAGAACTGCCCAATAAACAGATGAAAACAGTGAAATAGAAGGTCTAAATTGCTTCAAAGAAGAGGGGTGGCCAATAAGTACATAAAAAGATAGTGAACATTAGTAGCCATTGGGAAATAGGAACCAAAGCCACAGTGAGATGCACTGCACACCCTGTTGGATGATTAGAATCCAAAAAGCAGGCAACAGCTGTGGTGGTTAATCTTCATTGTCAATTTGATCAGATTTAGGTACCTTGGAGACATATCTCTGGGCATTTCTGCAAAGGTGCTTCTGAAGAGCGTTGTCTGAGGAAGGAAGACTCATCCTGACACCATAGACTGGGGCCACCATAGACAGGATAAAAAGGGAAAAGGAGAAAGCTGGCTCAGCACTAACCTCCAACCCTCTCTGCTTCCTGGCAGAGGAAGCAATGTGACCAGCTGCCTTAGGCTCCCATGCCTTCCCACCACCATAGACTCTATCCCTTTTTAAAGCATAAACCAGAATAAACCCTTCTTTCCTTAAGTTGCTTTTTAAGTGAAGAGGAAAGAAACTAATATAAAAACAGTGTTGATGAGGCTGGAGAGAATCTGGAATCTCCATATATAAATAGGATAGTTACTTTGGAAGACAGTCTACCAGCCTCCCCCAACACACACGCACACACAAAAATGTAAGACTGTTATCATATGACCAGAAATTCCATACCCAGTTACTTACCAAGAGAATTGAGAGCTTATAGCCACAAAAAACCCTCGTATTCATGCTGGCATTATTCATAATGGACAAAAGATAGAAAGAGCCTAACTGTCCATCAACTGATAACCCAAATATGGTCCATATACACAGGGTGTATCATTCCGTCTTGAAAGGAATAAATTGTTCATTCATATGCTAATATAGGTGACCTTTAAAAACACTGTGCAATGATTTCATTCATAAAAGATAGTGGGGACCTATCCATCAAGACATGATGCCGACTGATGACTGTCCAAGGCTGGCAAGATGGAGGAAAGTGGAGAAACTGTTAACATGAACAGGACTTATTTGGGGGTGTGAAATAATCTAGAAATGATTGTAATGAGGATTTTACAACTCTGTGAATATGCTAAGAAATAAAAATCACTGGGTTGTACACTTTAAAATGAGCAAATTGTATGGCTTGTAACTGAAATAGACCACACAAAACTGCAGCACACTGACACTGCCTCTATAGAATGCTCTGATGTCTGCATCATGGCTTCTGCACTATGTTTAGGCACAACTGCATCCTCGTACATAAATATGTATGTATGCACACACATACACACATTTTATCAGTATGTGGGGCATCTATTTACAGTTTTCATCCTGGGTAAGTCTTTCCCTTGGGTCTTCCTAGTCCTGGCCCTCAAGTTTGGTAACACACTGCTACAGTTTGCATCTGGACTGTCCGGGCAAAGGCCCATGGGTTAAAGGATTAGTCTTTATCTGGGTTCTTTGGGGAGTTGGTGGAGACTTCCCGAGGCATAGCCTAGTGGGAAGTCCTCTAGTCTTTGGTAGACTGCCCTTGAAGGGGAGTGGGACCTTATCTGCTTCCCCTTTCTCCTTTTGACCTCCCAGTTATGAAGCAAACAGCTTTGTTCCTCTGCACACTCCCACCATGGTATTCTAACTCACCACAAGCCCAAAATCAACATGAAGAATTGACTATGGACTGAAGGTATTAGTATCATGAGCCGAAGTAAACCATGTGTCTTCTTGATAAGCTGATTATCTCAGGTATATTATAAAACTAGAAGCAGATGAGTATAGTTGTGACAAATTAAAGAGCCGTCCCTGCCACGAAGGGAGATGGTAGAACTTCCGTTACTCCTCAGCCCCCCTCCACCTTTCCTTACCTCAGATGTCAATCACATGGCTTACCATGAACTCTCCTGACACAAGGCTCCTGCCCTTTCATGCAGATTTTCCCACTGGCTTTTAGAATGTGCATGTATGCATGAGTATGTGTGCATGGGTATGTGTGTATGCTCATGCAAAAATGAAAGAAAGAAAAAAACGAGAAGAAAAAAAAATATATTCTACAAATTTAAGACCAGTGAGTATGAAATGGATTCTTAGGAAAACTGTATAATCTCAAAATATGGCATTATGAAGCATTTCAAAAGCAAAGCTGTTACCAACAGCAGCCAGTAAGGTGGCACAGAACCCAAGGAATGGCAAATGAATCCTACTGCTGTTTTTAAAAACAGTTATTAGACTATGATAAGTGACTGGGGAATTGCCAGACATAATGTATTCCAGCACTGTACCTAGCAGGTTCTGTGTATCATTATAAACATGAACATCAGCAAAAGGATTTTCATATAAGGAAAACCCATAGCGATTTGATTGACGGCACACATACACACACACACACACACATACACACACACACATAGCTGTGTAGAAGAGTTGCAACAAGTCCTAAGTCCTAAGTCCTAAAAAGGCTGTGCTGTACAGCCACATTCAGGTCTTGAGAGTTCTATTTTAAGGGAATGCCAGGTAAACAAGAGGACAGTCAGGATAGACTGCTGACTCAATCGATCATGCAACACTCTTATTTTGTGAGATAAGTTCTCATTATACATCCCAAGCTGACCAGAAACTCACTATGTAGCCCAGGCTCACCTCAGATTCATGTTGACCTCTGTTTCAGCTGAAGGCTTGGATTGTAGACAAGAGCCACCTCGTCCTTTTAAAACACCTTCTATGACTGGGGTCGGGGGGAGGAACAGAAGGGCTGAGGAGATGATTCAGTCAGTAAAACTCTAGACATGCGAACATAAATAATTGAGTTTAGATCTCTGGCACTCATACTGTGGCAAGGTGCACTGGTGCACTTGTAATCTCCACCACCAGAGTGACAGAGACAGGAGGATCCCTGAGACCTGCTAGCCAGCTAATTTAACTAAGTCGATAAGCTCCAAGTTCTGTGAGAGACCTTGTCTCAGAAAAAAAAAATGGAGGAAGATACTCAATTTTGACCTCTGACCTCCACAACCATGGCCACACCCAAGTATAGGTGCTCTTCCAACAAATGGACAGGTTCTTCAACTCGTGGTTGTGAAGCATGGTGGTCACTTTTAAATAGGAGAAAGAATTGAGAGGGAAGAGGTGTTAAGTCAGCTACATACAACCCACAGGGGCAGAACCAAAGCCAGACACAAGAGGTTATTTGAAAACACAAATAACACCAGCTCAGCAAGTAAAGGGTCTGTACCTACAGCCTGAGCTGTTCTGCAATTCAATGGCCTGCCTTGTAAGGTTAGGGGAAGGCTACAGATGGGAATTAGACAGCTAGATGAAGCTGGACCATCTGTCTGCCTGGATCCCTTCCAAATCAGGAACACTAAGAACATGTGTCTGTTTTCTTCTTCTTCTAGCCTTTCACACAATGTAAGACAGTAGATGTGTGTTTGGAAGGAGTTCTTTTTTTAAGGGTTATTTATATATTTTATGTATATGAGTACACTCTTGCTCTCTTCAGACACACCAGAAAAGGGCACCAGATCCCGTTACAGATGGTTGTGAGCCACCATGTGGTTGCTGGGAATTGAACTCAGGATCTCTGGAAGAGCAGTCACTGCTCTTAACAACTGAGCCATCTCTCCAGCCCCCTGGAAGGACTTCTTAAGCTATCCCCTGGTGCTTTTTGCCTCAGTCCATCCTTGTGACCCTGCTCTGGACCTCTCCTTCCTTCTCTACTTTGCCCATGCTTCCTCTGTTCTTCTTGAGAATAACATGGGACAGATTGTTCACACCTCTCCCTCAAGCCCCTCCTGAAATCCAGGAGTTCAAGAAGCCTTTAAATGGTGGGGGTAGGGGGGTTACAAAAAAGAAGGCTGAAGCTGGTGACACACCATGTTTCCTGTGTTTTGTTATCGTGTATTGCTCGATCGTTCTGCAATACATGCTGACGTTCATTTACTAGTAAACTTCAAGAATGTACATCAAAGATAGTAATTAAATAAAGAAACAATTTCTCTTAAATTTCCCCCATATACCCCCTAGTGTGATTGAGATTCTCCTCATAAATGTCCTGTCTAAGGTTTAGGATCGGCCCATGCAGAGAACCGGAGAGCTCATGAGGACAACCAAAAGCAGCTCCCACCATCTAACAGAGTAATAGATGGAGGGCTGGGCTAACCAAATGCTCAGATAAGGAGAAAGCAACACTGAGGGTCCATACTCGTGCCTGATACATGCAGGTTTAGAGTCTAATGATTCTGGGTTCCACTGCCGGTTTGTCTTACAGATGCTGTGTGACACTGGCATGTTAGCCAAGGTCTTTAGGCTTCAGCATCTTCAGAAGTCTATAGGAAAGACAATATCTTCAACCATGCTCTTGGCCTAGAGTAAATAGTCCATTTAAAGGAATCCTAATGGCTATCACCTAATTGCACAGTGCTCTGATTACTGCAACACAGTGGGCTTTGGTGTTGTGCCTTATAGGAAAAGAATGCATTTATTTTTGATGTGGAGATGAACACTTTTCTGTCCTCAAAGTAAACCACTGTGGAGTTTGACAAAAGGTGCCAGAAACATTGCTTTTCACGTTCCTTATTTGCCTACAGTGAGGAGCGTATGGCCATGGAAAGCCACCCACATCATTCAAGTTCTCCATAGAGAATAACAAGCACAGAGCCACTGGAACACCTAAATCTATGTTGTAATCCAGTTTTCTATGGTTCTTGAAAGCAGAGGCCAGGAAGCAAGTCCAGGGCAGAGAGACTGGTCTTTGTGGATGCTTAACAGAAACCAGAAGAAGATAAACAAATTGTGATGATTAGACATTGCAGAGAGCTCAAGGGCTGGTGAGGATGCCCAAAACCAGCCCAATCTCTCCACCTGATGGAGCACTAAATGGTGGGCAGGGGGGAGAGAAAGTTCAACCTCCACACACAGATACACAGATGTATCCTACACAGATGTGCACACATACACAATATCATGGGATATTAATAGTCTTTGTAGAAGCAAAGCACACTGCCCTTTTCTTATTGATAGTGAGTTGCTTCCAATATTCTGTAGAGATGGAAGCAGTGAAGGTTTTGAGGTGGGTTACTAATGATGCACCACCTCTTCCCCACTTCCTAATCTCCCCAGCTGCTACTTTAGATGTACCCTACACCTGGTCCTAGTTTCCTGTGTGATGTGGTACCCTTGTCCTATGTTTTGATGGACCCCTGCCATTATACTCTAGAACTTTTTTTAAAATTTATTTTATGAGTACACTGTAGCTGTCTTCAGACACACCAGAAGAGGGCATCAGATCCCATTACAGCTGGTTGTGAGCCACCATGTGGTTGCTGGGAATTGAACTCAGGACCTCTGGAAGAGCAGTCGGTGCTCTTAACTGCTGAGCCATCTCTCCAGCCCCTCTAGAACCTATTTGACCTCACCCTTCCAAAGAACAATCCTTTCCCCCTGGACCCAGCACACATCTCTCCCTCTTTGTTCTAATGCTTTGTCTGCCCAGAGCATCCAACCAGACCCAGAACATCACAGCAAACTGAAGCTTAACAGTTTAGTTCCTATGAGTGAGGTAAAACCCAGAATTAACTTGACTATTGATGCTTCCAGGCATTCATATTTGGATTTCTGCAGAAGTTATCCTTCTAGGGTGAGGTGTACAAACAAGAGAGAGGGATTAGACAGCCTGAAGAAAATGCTGTGTTTCTGTATTTTTGGACTATTTGTTAATCTGTTAGGGGATTTCAGAAATTGAGCACTGGAATGTATGAAGGGAGGTGTGGCTTGACAAAGCTGACACTCTTGCTCTTTTGAGATGCTTCCTTGGAATAATTCAAGAGGGCAGAAATGGGTGGGAGGAAGAAAGATAAAGCAAGTTAATGTAGGTGGAAATCTGTGAACGTCTTAGTGTCTAAGACTCGTAAAACTGAACCAAAAAGTTATTTCCATACATGTTACTTTAGTCAGGCGGTAGTTACTGAGTGTTCAGAATCCCATGGTAGTTCTCAAACATAGTCGCTGCTTGGATTATAGAGTGAACAGAGTTCAACCCATGGAAGAAAGAGCTCTAAGGACTTGATCCAAGCTTCCTCAAGTCCTTTGTAGCAGGCAAGTCCCTGTTACTTGACCAGGGCAGTCAAAAGGAAAATAGGGAAATTTCAGAATCACGACTCAAAACCTTCAATGTCTCTGTGTCTAGAGAATATTAGAAGTAATTTATATTAACAATAAGAAAATAGCAATGCACTTTGATCCTGATACATTAACTATGTATTAATATTTATATATTCAATATACTGTGCATGTACATGCATGTGCTTGAAGGTTCAAGTGTGCTTGTGTGTGTGTGTGTGTGTGTGTGTGTGTGTAAGCCAGAGGTTTCCTCTAACGCCTCCTACCTCATTTTTGAAAAGAAATCTCTCACTAAATCTGAAGCTCACCAATTTCACAAGACTAGCAGACCCACAAGTCTGGGGTTCTCTTGTCTCTGCCTCCCCTGTTCTGAGATCACAGGCTTCCACCACCACACCCAGCTTTTCATAGCAGAGCTGCAGATATGAGTTCAACTCCCCATAGCTCAGCAAGCATCTTACAGACGGAAGCATTTCCTAGACCAACTCAGCACACTTTATGAGCTCTAACTCTGTACATAAAAGGGAGATGCAAAGTTGTATATGTCATCTGGCAAGAGGCTTACTGGGGGGAGGGATCCATTTCCACATTAAATCTAACAGAGTTTACACCTTATATCAGAGAGCTAAGATCTCAGGAATTGCCCACATTCTTGAAACATTTCTAGAACTCTGCTCGATTGTGTTGGATTTTATTTTTTCCACTTTTGGAAATACGTAGGGTCAATGCTCCAGAGCTACTGTTATTTCTTCTCACAGGTTGGACAGAGGAGAGAGGACAAAGACATGCTTCTAGCAAATGTGTGTCTACCTGTGATGGTTTCAGAGGGGACTGCTGAACAAACATGGATTCCCCAGCAGGTCTACATGAGCCAGCCAGCCAGCCAGCCAGCCCGCTCAGCAAAAGAGGAATGATGGTGAGATCTAACTTTGAACCACTAAAATCCAACTCATGGAGTAGAGGTGTAACTTGGTGGTAGATACCTGCCTAGGAAGTACAAGGATCTGGGTTCGATCCACAGCACTGTAAAATAAATTAGATAGATAGATAGATAGATAGATAGATAAGCAAACAGATAAATAAAACCCAACTCATACTGGATTTGTGGCCCATGGCTAAGGTCTTGGTATCTGACATGTACACATGTTCCTATCTTCTTTTATAATATTTTTCAATTGCATTCTATGAGCTGTTCACTACACGTAGATTAGCATGGCTCTTTCCCTCCTATTTTCCCTCCTTAACTCCCTCCCATTTATCCTCCACCAGTGCCTAGCACAATTTTAGCTCTGGAATTAATTATCACCAAAACTTAGCAAGGCGTGTAAAAGGTAAAGGGGGACTTAGTCCTTAGGCAGGAAACTGGATAATGTCTGGTTTTAACCATTAAATTGAATGCATCAAAAATCTACAGGTTCTACAGGGAAAAAAATGTCCTTGCGATTTCAGATCATACTTTGTGCTAATGGTACCCAAGCCCCGCTACTCTTCCTCCAATAGTCTTGTCTCATCCCAGTAAGACATGTGTTCACTGTTTTGCTTTGTGCCAAGTCCTACCTCTGCAGTCTAGTACAGGATGCTATTTATCAGTAAGCTGTCCAATCTTCAAGCCTCTGATACAGAGCAATCTCTGTGGCATATACCATTGGTTGCCTATCTAGACACTCATTTCAAACACTCCTCTTCCTTGCTCTCCTTTATTATGGAAACTGGCAAGAGTCTTTTGTTAGAGCCGACTTTGCATAGGAGGTGGTTCTTTCAAAGTCTGGATGATGAGATATGAAAAGTATAGCATATCGCTCTGGGAAAGTATGGGTTTCCTTCAGAAAAGATAACACTGGCCCCTTTTTCTCACCTCAGATGTTTTCTGGGTAGCAAGAGCCTTCAGGAAACCACTGAGTAATACCATGAGGATCAAAAGAAAAAAACTGAAACAAAAACAAAACAAAAATCAGTTGCACCCTTGCGTTTCCAAACTGGGGTAAGAACCTCCATTTTCCAGACATACTGTGTGAAAAACGTCAGCCTTCATTTGCTTGAGATAAAAGGAGTAGATTGTTCACTAAATCAAAGACACTGCCAATTGACTCCCAGCCTCTTGGGATCATTTATTTATAAGCAGCATACACCTGTGCATACATATGACATATTACCATTTAAATTCCTCAATAGCTCCTCCTTTCCTTGTGCACATTTTGAAGGATCTTGGTTCCTGATGCCCTCCTCTCCTGCACCCACTAACTTCACCCTCAATGCCTCTTTTTTCTTCACATGACAAAGTCCAGAACAACAATGTTTTCTCTAAAAAGAATACTCTTCTGGGTTCCTGTGATTTGTCTGTATTGTTTTCTTGGTTAAGATTCTCTTCTCAACTTTTCTTGCCTGCTTTTGCATGCCCTACAAATATAACCACGAGGATCTTCTCCTCTCAACAGCCTTTCCCACCCTTGAGGTAGGGCTTTGGGCCTCTTTTCTCTTTACCATAGCACCTAGAAATATTTCTACCTTGTTACTGATCAAGATGGAACATGTCTGTTGGGAATCTGACTAGGCCCTCAAAGGTGAGTTTCTCTGACCAAGGGGCCAGTATCTTTACTCACCTTTGCAATCCTACTCAGTGACTGATGGGCATAAGGAGGCTCTGGGCATGCGGTGTGAAGGCAAGGGAGTGAGTGGAGTCCTGGTGAGTGTGTGCTGTGTCAGTGGAACCATCAGCATTGAGAACTTGTAAGCATCCAGTTCTCAGAAGAATGTCAGGGTATAGACTCCTAGTGGACAGGCTAAGCTCCCTCTTACTTTTCATTATTGTTTTAAATTTTATTTGTTTATTTATTTGTTTCCTTGCTTGCTTGCTTTGTTTTGTATTGATACAGGGTCTCTCAGTGTAGCCCTGGCTATCCTAGAACTCATCTGTAGACCAGGTTGGCTTCAAGCTCAGAGATCCTCCTGCTTCTGCCTCCTGAGAGCTGGGACTAAAGGCATGCACCTCCACTGCCCAACTTCATTCTTTATTTTTAAGGCAGCATCTCATGTGGCCTCATCTCTCTAGGTTAGAACTTACTGTTTAGTTGTGGATGACTGAGCAATGAGACTCCCACCCTTTCCTCCGAAGTGCTAAGATTATAAAACTGCACATCATACTCAGTTTTATGCCGTGCTGGAGCTGAATCTGTGCATATGAAGCAAGCGCTCTACCAGCTGAATTACATCCCAAGCCCATGGATATTTGATTCTAATTGCTTCAGTTTCTTCAGAGAATCCTCCATTGTTGGGTAGATACTAGTTTTACCCATTTTGAGAAATAAGACATTTATTCATTTCTGTGTTCATTCTACTGATTATTATCTCCCCTTTTTGTCTACTGTGCTGGTTAAATGAGCAGACTGTACTGCATGACCCACTGTCATCTATTACTGACTATTCTCCAGTAGGACCAATCATACATCCCACTCCACCTACACACACACAGATACTAGGTTAGAGGTGTGTCCTTTGGGATCACTGATAGAACGTCGGAGTTCCCATGTATCCTCTTGGTTTGTAATGGCCTTGTCTTCTCCTCGTCACATCTGCCAACCTCTGCTACCTTGGCATCCTTGACTCTACACTTCTTGTAAACTCTATCTTCAGCTCTTATGACATGACAGTAACCTGCCTCCTGACTGGGCCCTTCTTTGACATTTTAATAGGTTTTCTTCCCATTCTGCCACTAGCATCACCCAAACATGGGCATTCTCTTTATGGTACATGGTTGGCTAGTGGGGGAAATATTCTCCACTATGAAGTCCAGAAGAAGTAGGGGATGGAGAACATGATAATTAACTGATTTGGAGAGTTTCCAGAGAAGGAGTTCAATACATTTTAGAAGTTTCAGAGTACTTTACAGTCTACAAGACTAAGTACCATATTATGAACTTGGTCATTGATGGGGCTCACCATCATCTTTCTGTCTTTCTCTGGGGGAACACCTCCACAAAGATGCACTGGGCAGAAATCTGCTGGCCAAACAAGCCATAGCACAGATGCTTCCTTCCCGGATTGTCTACCCCACTTCAGCCACTCTGAACCCTTCAACACCAAATGCTTCATGCTTTCTCACCTTTGGACGTATTCTTCTCAGCACTTCCTCTGTATGAAATGCTTTCCCAATTTGTCTTCAATCCATGTAAATCTTGTTCATTCTTCAAAGCCCATTGTTAATCTCACCTCTTCCATGACTCCTCTTTATGAATGTAATATATTTCATACATTGCACATTTGTATCATTAATTACTGGGTTTTAATTTTGTTTAGTTTTGTTTTGGAACTACAGGCGTGTACATGATAGCTGGCTTCTTAGTCATGATTTTTAAATATATATATATAAATATATAAGTATATATATATTTATATATATATACTCTGTGTGTGTGTGTGTGTGTTTGTGAGGGTGAAGACATGTATGTATCACAGCTTACTTGTGTAAATAGGATGACAATTTGCAGGAGCAAGTTTTCTCCTTTTGATATGTATATTCTGGGAATGGAATCCACATCATCAGTTTTGGTGGGAAGGACCTTTACCTACCGAGCCATCTTTCTAGCTCCTTTTAGTTGCTTTTAAATGGCTTCTTGCACAACAATTGTTAAGTTGTTTGAAAACAGATGATTTATGCTACTTTTCACCTTCACCTCATAAATTTAGTATCATATATTAGAAAGAAGAGCTGTTTGGTAATTTCTGATTGCTTTGTTTCATGTGACAAAACCCTGTTGGAAACTCAGACCCTGAAATGAGACCCTAATTTGAACCTCAATTGTATGTGTTACCACTATAATCCTGAAGAAGTGTTTTAGCTTCCCAAACCTTGAGAAGTTGGGAAATTTATGATACTGACTCATTTCCGTAATAGCGATTAAGTGAGACCATGAACATTCTATGGTTACCTAGGTCCCTAGCCCAGGATAAACTTTCCAATAAAACACTGTTATTGACATCAGTGATAACGATGAATGTGATTCTTCAGACACAGATTAGACCTTCATCAATGCCAAGGTCAAATGAATATTTTGTTGCAACCCTTTGATTACTTTGTTCTATGAGACACTAGGGAAGACAAATGCTAGTGACAGCAACTCAGCAACAGAGCTTTAAATAATGTTTTAACTTAGCTCATTCCAAGGATGACATCCCCTCCATCCATCACCTCATCACCCACGCACTCAGCCAGAGTGCTAGTCCATTAGCCCTACACTGGAATGATCTAGAAATAAAAGCAGAGAGTTGTGGTGTATTGCTTTGCAATAATTTAACCAAGCACAAACAAGTACATTTGGAGGCTTTTATCAAAACAAAACTGGAAGGCTGTGAGGCTCACGGGTCGGTGATCTCGAGAATGTCAAGCTGTTTTTAACTTGCTCTTCCTGCATTATCGATGTGTGCTAATCTGTTCTCAGGCTTTTAATCCAAAGATAGTAAATCTGTGGTTGGAAATTTCTGGACCTTAATGACATTCATGTCTGAGAGAAGACACCTTGAAACTCTGGACTGTGATTTCAGTTGAAGCCTGAACAGAGACAAAGGCTTATTCTAAGAGAGGAAGGGTTTATATGTGTGAGAATAATGACTATTGTGAGGACCATTCTCTGTCCCCAAGGTTCAGCAGCAAAAATCACCTGTCTTGGAGAGTGAGACTAGGTTTGATTGTGGGAGGGGACGAGTGGACAGACAGAGCATCACATTATTCAATGGGTTATCTAAGAACAGACAGAAACACTAACACAGATAACAGAGAAACAATCCAGACTACGAACACATCCTCTTTAACATTTTGGAAGCAGTTCATAGGATTTGAAGAGACCAGGAAAATAGTGGAAGCAGAGATACCAGTGCTACATTGGCGCTCCCAGCACGTCACCTTCTCGTCACTAGCATGTCTGAGCACCTACGTAGTAAAGCTATTAACATGGATGACTACATGGCTGTTAACTCACAGTTTGTCCATAGGGGATTCCCCCTGGGGAAGGAAATATCAGAGAACAAAATAATCTGCAAGTACAGAACCAAAATTCCCAGAACAACTGAGCCACCTCTAAAAGAAGCTTCCAAGGACTCAAGTGTTGGCAAAAGGAGACAATCTGAGTTCTTCAAGGATTCCATAATATTTGTCATGTTTTAAGGAGGAAAAAAAAAATGAAAATCTTCCAGGAATTTGATTTATTTATTTTATTTGTATGACTGTGTTGCTTGCATTATGTAAGTAAATCACATGTGTACCTGCTACCTGCAGAGATCAGAAGAGGGTGCTGGATCCCTTGGAGCTTGAGGTACAGAGGGTTGTGAGTCCCTGAGTGCACAAAGGGAAAATGAAGCCAGGTCTTCTGCAAGAGCAGCATGTGCTCTCAACCACCAAGCCATCTCTCCAATCTAGGATATATTTTTCTTATGAGCAGCTTACCTGGGTCCCAACCATGTTTTTGACCATCATCAAATTATCTTCTCCCACCTATATGTGTAAGAGAAACACTTTGGGGATTTCCTTTTGTGTGTACTTTAGTCATTCCCAGTATTCCTGTGGGGTGACCTAAAAAAACCTCAGAACTAGAGACATTTGCTTAGTGCTTGTTTCTGTAACAAACAGCATGCACACCACCAACATGACCAACAAAATCCCAACAATGACTGTAGAGACAGTCTGCTTCCTCTGAAAGAGGAAGTCAAAGCCAAACCACATTTACTCAGATGCCCATGCTAGAGTAGATCACAGACTCTGAGCAGCCTTTAGCAAGTCAGAAACCTGAGAAATAAGTTACTTCGGCCATGACAAACTGTGTCTGTGCCATGCAAAGACTACCTCCACCCCCAGTCTACCTAGAAGACCAATCAGATGCTGTAAACAGTTCTCCATGGTTCTACAGTCATGACTGTCAGAAGAGGTCACTGACCTTTAGAAAGGGTTAGTACCAATTAGTGATACAAATTCCTGCCTGTTACAAATAATCCAAAGAGGAACTGGGCATGTAGCTCTGTGATAGAGCACTTGCTTAGCATGTGCAAGGCCTTGGACTTGACTGCTACTCCCCACCCCAACCCCAAATCAAAAGAATCTCTCACTGAAACGGTAGCTCACTGAAATGGCTAAACTGACTGGACAGTAAGCTCTGGTGATCCACCTGTTCTGCCCTGCTAGCACTGAGATGACAGATGTTTGCTGCCATGCCCAGCTTCATACAGAAGTGTTAGGGGATCCAAGCACCTACCCATTGAACCATCTTCCCAGCTCCTCAAAACACTAATTTTAATCTATTATTAGTATGTGCAGACATTTAAAATGTATGATGGTAAAAACAAGATCTATTTGCTCAAATTGCTCTCCCTTAAGCACACAGCCACTGGATAATGACAGGAGTAGGAGAAGAAAGATTCAGGTTCCAAGGGTACAGGATGGAAAGTCATAGCATAATCAACACACTGGGCAAACTGAGGGCAAGAATATTGTGGTGACCGGCAACTGGCCACCTAAATGGCAGCACCACTCTGAACTACCTCAAATTACTCTTCTCTAGCAACCGGAGGATGAAGAGCTTCTGCGGAGAGCTGGGAACACTAGATGCTACGTCAGGAGATGGAAAAGGAGCCTGTCTCACGTCTATCACCAGCAGACTGATGAACTTGATTAAGTGGCTCTTCCATGGGGCTTGTTTTGTTGACATGCAAAAGGTCACATGAAGTGATTCGAGCCTCCTAACTAGCCAGGAGTTTACAAAAAGAACACCACAAAGGGCCACTGAGATCTTAACTTTTAGGATTTTCTCTCCAGAATTTACCATCAAACCAGGTCATGATTCTTGAGAAGGACACGCTCTACCTGATTGTTTTCTGTGTAATAGTGTTTGACGTGAAAATTGAAGCCCTGGATAATTACATTTAGTCTTCTCCTTTAATAACAGGGAAGGAAATCAGAGCCATCTGTACAAAAGGGTGACAGACTGACACAGAAGGGGTACCTTGAAACCTTGCTTCGTGCTCTGTGAACAAATAAACAGGCTGATAAACACAGCCGACATTTTTTCCTCCCCTCCTGATTTTTTAAAGCTCCTTTTGAAAGCTGTCAATTGTTCACAGATACCTGGAGACCTACTTACTTTTGTTATTGCCATGTGGGATAGACCTGCATCTGCACCAAGCTGCAGAAGGTATAAATACCAAGACACCATGGGTGGCTTGAGACTCAGTAAGGATGGGCAAACCACAGAGAACTGTACTAGATGGGTCTGATAGGCAATTCTTCCGCCCACTGGTGTTGTTTCCCAAATGACAGGAAGAGGTTTTATCTGGCTCAGCAGGTCGGTCATATGCCTGGCTTCTGGATGTCAATGCTTGTGGAAAGCACACGACTATGGGGTAGTGAATCAACGCCACAGAATATGCTAGATAAAAATGGAAGCCATTATATTATTTGGCTAAAGTGGAAATGTGGGGACTGGCCTAGAACATTTACTTCATGAACCTGAAATTTTGTGAAATGAGAGCCAGGAACTGTGATCTCTGGACAAATGTATTCTAAAGCAGCAGGACACGAAATTAAAATAGTGCAGTCCGTGGAAGAAAAAACCCTGTTGACTAGGCCTTCCAAAGTCTAAAGCGGAAGAAAGGTTGCAATGTTTTAGAAATTCTTCAAAGTAACTTCTAATTGGACTGTACAGGAATGAGCCGTGGCAGAGAGCTTCTGGCTGCTGCAGGTGTGAATACTATGTAGACTTGTCCCTGCTCCACATCTTCAGTGGGTTTGACTCTTCAGAGCTTTTTCATCCTTCTGGAACCCTCTGCTCCCTTCCGACTCTGCTCTTGGAAGGTCGCAACCCCTTTTCACAGAGGAAAGAGAAGTCCTCTCCTGGTGGTCCTTCACACACTGCTGAAGGTAGGACTCACTCTTGGAAATGTTCCCCTTTTCTCAAAAAAAAAAGTGATTGTTTCTTATAACTGTTTTCAATAAAAATTTAAGTAAAAATTACAAAATGCTTACTATACATCTCCACAGGCCATAAATCCTGGCTGTCCTTCATTCTCCCTCTATAGCGTCGCTGATTTCACTCTGTTCACTAGCTCTGTTGAGTTTGCTCCTCTCTCTCTCTCTCTCTCTCTCTTTCATTTCGCTACATAGATCAACCTCATACTCACAAAGATTCACACACCTCTGCCTCCCAAGTGCTGGGATTCAAAGTGTGTGCTCCCACGCCTGGCCACGATTCTCTGTTGAAACATTCTTCATTCTCTAGTCTTATAAGCTGTCATTCCGTCTTTTCCTCTTTCAGATGCTAACAGACTCCAAGTCTCTAGCTGAACTCTCCCTAAGCTCTGAGCAGCTCTACCTGTCTTTTCCCTCCACCTTTCTGCACAGCAAGTTTCAATAAGAACTCTTTTATCACGTTTATTCTTAGCCTGCACAAACTCCTATGCCGTCAGCTTACTTTCCAACTCCACATCATTCCCCAGCGTCCTATCTCAAGTCATGGCCGCTTGTCTAGCACAGACCATGAGATGAGCATTTGTGCATGCTATGATTCCCTACTAGCCTCCTTCAACCTCCACCTCCCACCCAATAACAAACTTTGACGACTTCCTTTTGAACGTACTCTCTTTTTTCTGGATGACCCATTCCACCTTTCGTTATTACAAGGAAGTCTCACCTGGACACCTCAGCATTTCTGTCTATGGCTCCCCACCCTAACTTTGAGCCTCTTCCTGTTTGGACTTAACACCCACAATGCTATACATGTTATCTTTTTTTTTTTTTTTTTTTTTTTTGATTTTTTTGAGACAGGGTTTCTCTGTGTAGCCCTGGTTGTCCTGGAACTACATGTTATCTCTCTTTCAGAAAAGAAATCTTGTTTTATTCTCTCCCTAAAAATATCTGGAACCTCCGTGTAATGCAGGCTGCGCACTTGAGCCTTCGAAGCCCCGTTGCAGACTGGCTGCCCCACCCCCATCACAGCGCATCTGACTCAGCCCACAAATACACGAAGTACTTCATCATTGCCTGTGTTCAACTCACACACTGTCTGTCCCCTCCGCCTGAAGGATGACTTCTTTGGTCTGCAGCTCACCTACTCACCTGTTAAAAACCAGCTCAAATAGTACTCTGAAAAGGCCTTCCTAGCTTCTCACAGGCTATTCTGCTCACTGCTGGGTTCAGTGTCCCCATGACCCCGTAGACTCCCTTCTGTGGAGCCATCACTAAGGGAGCTTTCCCTCTCGTACACTGCCTTCCTTACTAGACCACGAGCTCTCTCAAGAAAAAAATTGCTCCTTCTTCAGTTCTGTATCTTCATTACCCACCTTGCTTCTGGACTAATAAATTCTTGCCAGAGGTATATAAATGGAAGATGTGGTTTTAAAAAATATGACAGGAATAAACAAGAACAGAATGGACCTTCAGGAAAGGACACATTCTGTTCTAGCCACAATTCCTAGAGATAGGTACTCCAGTAGATAAGAGGAGGAAATAAGGCCACTTCCCAGAGACTCACAAAAGCCTTCATTCTCATCCTTTAGAGCGTTTCTTGTCATCACTCGAAAAGGAAGAAAAGCCATAGAAAGTGCAAAGATCTGCATTCTTCTGTCTCTCATTTCACACTGCTCCAGTGCCACTTTTAAATCCTCTGCCAGGACCAGGGGACCAAGTGTGATCATACTGTCACCGTTTTACTATAGTTATTCAAAGTAGCCTGAAGCTTGGTGCCTAAATTAAATTTGAGTGTTGCTAAGCGATATCAGGCTTCACAAACAAGAGTCAACGTTAACCCTGGCATGGCGCACTTACATCATTGGCATATAGGTGTCCTGAGAAGTATCATGTTTGGGAAGAAGAAACAAGAACAGATAAAATTATTTTAACCCCATTTTATAATCTTTCTATTCTTATCACAGCTAGGAGACCATCCCTGATGATTCTGTTAAGTTGCTTCTGCTCTTTGACAAGTCAAAATATATTATTCAGCTTCTGTTGGTCTAACTGCTAAATAAAGCCACCAGCATAGCCTTATTCACCTGGGTTTGTACTCTTCTTAGACAAATAGCAGGAAGCTCATGCATGGAAAACACCAGCTAAGACCAGACATTGACATTTTCTATTGCCTGCTGCCAACCAAGTTCAAATGGAAGCACTGGACCCCCACAAGATGAAGTGAGACCTTAAAGAACCCATTTATAGAAGCCCTTGATTCCTAAGGAACTTGCCTCAGCTCTCTTGTGGAAGTCATAGTCACCCCAAAATCCACTATTAACCCCTTCATCTTACATAGATTTATGTAACTCAAGCTTCAGCAGGAGTAAGCCATGGGGCAGGAGCTCCCTTTAAGACTAGCCTACAAGAAAGGGAATCAAAACAGTTATACGGTATAGAGCCAACTTTTATTCAGTATTTTCTACGATTTAAATGTCAAGGCAGCTTGGCAGTATGAGTATGCCAAAACTGGAAGAAGAAAACGAAGAAAAAGTCAGTCTCAAGAACACTGACGTTGTTTATTTACCTCTCCTCTTAGGTTCCAAATCTCGGTAACTATGTTGGCATAGGCATTTGTATTTTAAAGGATGTTTTGATTGGTACAGCTACAAGCAGGTGCAGGTGCATCCCTATCTGCTGATGGTGGGCGCTAATTAAGGGTATATGACAAGGGATGGGCTGAAATTTTAAAGCAAAATCTACCGAGAAAGTAGCAGCCACGCAGAAAATCACAGGACTGGTTTAAGTCCCAGCTATAATTACTATTTACACATCTTGGATTTTTTTTCTTTCTTTGACTTTTCTGGTTTTCTTTTTCTTTATCTCTTTTTTTTCATATGTTTTTGCTGTGGGTCCTATAATCGCCTTGAACTTATTACAAAGCCCAGGCTGACTTCAAACTCACAATAATCCTCCTGTCCTAGCCAAATGCTGGGGTTATAGGCATGCACCACCGTGCTTGGATATTCATCTGGTCTTTATGTCTTATTTCTGCAACTATAAACTGCTCTTACTAATAATTTATTCTGTACAAAAGCTCTGGAAAGGATAAACCAGGATGAAAATGACATCTCATTACAAGAGGAGCATCCCTAACTTAAAAGTTCAAAACTTGAAGTGCTCACCATCTAAAACTCTTTGAATACCAAAGTTATGCCACAAGTGGGAAAGTTCACAGCTGACATCAAGTGAGAGGTCACAGCCCAAACACATAAGTACTCATTGCAGAATCAGTCACCGTACTGTGTGTGCAAAGGGAACATATGAAACGAATTTCCTGTTTTGATTTGAGGTCCATCCCCAAAGATAGATAAGATCATTCTTATCTATCTAGAAATAGCCCAAGGCCAAACGCAAACAAAACGAGCAACAATAAGAACAATTTAATGTATTTTTATACGAACACTGAACTTCAAATGCAATAATGAAAACGAAGAGCTCGGAGGTGCTTTACTGGTCATATTCTGGAGAGGTTAACGAAGCCAGACTCATCAGCAAAGTGGGAACTCATGGGTAAAGACTTCTCATACTCTCTCTACTTCCAAACAGGTTGAGGGAATCCTTTTTGCAGAGCCTTTGAATAGGCTCAGACCGAGGAAATGGTTTGACAAGAAAACGTAGGACAGCCATATTCTGCTCCTGTTGCTTGTGAACCTGACCCTTAGGATCCAGTCCTGACTCTGAGGGCCACTGAACTGAGAGACCTGTGATGTAGGGCTCTATACCTGGAAAGTCAGACTTTGAAGCTGTTATTAATAAAGGAAATGCTGACTTTCCCCACAACATTTATAGAAAGGTTTCATGGACTCAAAACTATGCCAGACACACCATGAGAAGCAACTAGCCAAGAAGAAAGAATGCCAAGAACAGAAAAAGCACACTGATGCTTGATTAAAATGTGTGCAGGGCCGGGGAGGTTGGCTTCTGCTTTTCCCTTAATGGACTATCAATCCTTCATAGGGTCTTTGAACAAATATCCATATGGCTCCTGTCAGTGCTCTGAGTGTCTCAGTGAGTCACTCATTGGTGATACCTTTTTATAGCCAGCTGGAAGAATATTCTCAGGCTAGTAAGTCTACGGGATTTTGACAAGAAAGAACAGGAAGAAGCATTCTTTTCTGAGTCAAACTATCCTACCCATGGCTCCCTTTGAAGTCAGGATGGATTCAATAGCCGTCTTTATCACTAGACACTGGACTTGTCAAAACAATATTTTAAAGGTGCTAGAGGAAGAATTGTATAAGTCTTCAGCGAATAAGCAGAAAGAACCCACAAATACCCTATTAAACATAAGTGCATGGTTGGCAATGGCAAGTTTTTGAACAGTCTTCTACTGGTGCATCAGCCCAATCAACCTGGCCTTGTCAATTGGCATGTTGACCTGTATTTCTGGCTATATGAAAGGAGGGTGTGTGCAACTGCCACTAGATCTTCTGTGACTTAAGACATGAACTTGTGTCCAAACCAGAAAAGTAGTATCGGTTGAGGTTCGTGCCAAGTATGAAATGTAGGGCAAGCAGCCTCATCATGTTTGCTGCCTAAACATTGTTACCCCAGCAGAGAAGAGTTTCCTGGCCAACAAATAAGGTGAGTGGGTGAGTGAGTGCCTGGATTCTAAGCAGGGCTTCCTCTACTCCAGCTTCAGCCAAAGAGAGCCAGCCACACCTCTTCGCCTCTTCACTCTAACCCACCACCAATGAGCTCTCCAAGGAGAACTGGACCAACAAAGGCAGGGATCTAATCCAGGAAGGGAACATGCTGAACTCTGAAGTTATCCCTGCCAATTTAGAGAACAAGGTTCCTTTTCTAACTTAGCCCACTATCATCGAAGCAGGTCTTTCTCATCAAAGCTCAGGCTTCGAGCCTACCACCCTCTGGAGTATGCCTTCTTATCTGATTAGATAGGCTATTATGCTAAATATTCAGCCACCCAGTACTGGCTGTGTGGGTGTGCAGGATAAAATCTTCATGAACACGCCTTCACAGGGTCATTTGTTTGATTTCAATTCTGCAAAATGTAAAAATAGAATGAGCGGAGCGCTGTGAGGGGCTGAGGCTTGTCAGCTTCAGCGCCCAGCCTCCCAATCACAAAAGCCATGCTGTTCTGCTTGCTTGTTGGCTCTTTCCCTCCACCAGAGGGAAAAGTGGAGAGAGAAGACCGGCAGCAAGATGCTGCTCGCTTCTGCTCCCTCGCTTCCACTATCCCTGCTCTTTTCACCTCTTTGGCTTTTCCATGCACATCTTTCCTGTTCTTGTTTCTCCGACACTCCTTCCTCCCTCCATTCTTTCATCCTTTCTATGAGCCATTTCTCTCTCCCTTCTCCTCCCATGCCTCCAGCACCTTCATCTGAGCTGCTCTCTGGTTTTCTAGAGCAGCCCTTTCCAGATGTGCTGGGTCTCACACACTTGTCTAAGAATTGTGCCCAACCCAGTATCTACCCTTACCCCATTCCTTATCCCTTTCTCTAGGCTCTTGAGAGCCCAGACTCTCGAGACAAGAAAGAGGACACTTCTGAGACCAATTAGACCAAATGGCAGATGATCTGGAGGAGCTGTCTTTTCATACTCTCTCCTCTAGCTAAATATGTTCAGTATTCAATGAGTGTAGCGGTGCATGGTGGGAGGGAAGCAGGCAGGTGGTACATCATTGGTCTTGTGTTTTGAACAAATCGATTTTTCTGAAGGCTTTTAACAAGCTAAAGGCTCAACTGGCACTTGCCGATTCTGAGCCCTAAAGTCTACCACCATCTCCCAATTAATCCCGCTCTTATCCTGGCTCAGAGAGCAGAGTCAACTCCCCAACCAGAAGTCCCAGAGCTCTATCAAAGGCCCAGAAGGGTGCTGAAAGGAGAGATGTTTCTTGCTTTGGGCCTTTGGGGTCTCAAGCAGCTCCTGCTGTCTGACCAGGTTTCAAACGAACAGAATCAAGTTGTTCACATCTGCTATTACATATAGCTGGTGAGGTAAACTCATCTTGTGTCTCCTTCAGCATGCCTACAATAAGGTCTTTAGTAGTGGTGCCTAGGAGTGACAGGCACAATTCTTCTCTTTTAATGTAAGTCTCTGGAGACCTCCCTAATAACAAAACTTCACTGTTGATTTGAGGAATGTTTGAGAGAAAAGGTGACTAGCAGATCACTAATTCTTTGGCTTAACAAAGCCAAGCCACTAGAACATAGATTTTTGGGGTTTGGGGCTATCTTATGGATCTATACACCAATCTCCTGCCATGTTTCCTCCATCTAGTAAATTCTGTTATCACACATGTACACTGAGCTGTTGGCCCATTAAGATGACCCACCATGTGTTTCTCCAGGGTCTCATTTCCAAGATTCGTCCCTCCCTCTGCTGGCTATCACACTGCTTTCCTGTCTCTCACCTCTTTAGCAACATCTCCTCATTGTGGCTGTGTGGGGCTCACTCAACAGCTACAAAGAAAATGGGCTCCTGGGGCACGCTTTGGATTCCCAAGCCTTACACACCAAAATAAAGGTCACGTGGAGTGTAGCTGTCGAAAGAGAAATGCCTTATCTCTTCTTTGTGTATATTGGGGTGTTAGATCAAATAGGAGATCGATTCATTTTCTTACCATTTCAAGAATGACTACTATTGTGGTGACTGTGGTCCCTGGTGTACCAATCCACAGTTGCAAAGGGGATAAAGGGGAGGGAGAAAGAGAAGATTCCTATCAAGCAGAAAGATGCATGGAGAATAAAACAGGAAGAGCATTAACTGCTGGCAAACCCCAAAAGTAAGTATCCCCTTTATCAAGGCATGTACAGCAGATGACCATTTGTAGTAGAATTGTAGACAGCAGCCTGAAGCCGAGAACAGCTGAGAAGTACACACCACCTGTGCAGAATCGAAGCCAGTGGGAACAGAGACCGGCAGCTGGAGCCCAACTGCTGCCTGGGGGAGGGGGGAGGCAAGGCTGATGATTTCAGCTTTGTTTACAGACTGCAGATATGTGAGATGGGAGTCTATATACACCAAGCTGATCTTTGGGGACATTTCATGATAGCTGCAGTTTAAGAATAAACGTCAGGTGATAGCAGCAAGAACCAACAGCATCTCCTTATAAAGATGTGATTCCATTCAAGATCTGTGATCCTTGAAGAGAGCTGAGCAAGCAGTCGTCATTCGGCAAGCACATGGGATGCCAAAGTCAAACTGAGATTCTACAGTGGCATCTGGTTTGGGCCACATTTTGATCAGTTGTTCATCATACTTGAATTTCAACAATAATTCCAGAGCCCTGCCTCAAATCTACAGATTCGCACTTTTAAGTACGGATGGTAGGAAAGCCAGAACTTCCATATGCTCTTATGAGACCCTGAATCACTTTGACTCTGGCAGAAGAGCTTCAGAGAAGGTTGCTAGCTGAATCAAGAGAAGACTCTCTGATGTCCTCCTCCAAATCAGCAAAGGCAAACTACAAAAAGATCTGCGAAGCCATGAAGCTGACCTGGATAGGATATCAGGTATACAGAGGAGACATGATCTTCAAGTGAGGAACACTGATGGAAGGCACAGTTGGAAAAGAGGGCATAAGTGTTCCCCTCAACCAGGGAACAAGACTAGATTGCTTCAGTAAGAATCCACAGGCCTATGCGTTGCCATCCAATTTCATAAAGGCTGGGTAGGAGGTATTTTTGTATTTTGATGCTTCCCAATGAGCTTCTACATCAGATTAGAGCCAAAGAGGGCCCTGGGGGAGGAGACAGAAATGCAGCATTTTCAGTTTGCACCCAATATTGAATGTCCGGAATTTACATAGACCAGCTAAGATCTGCCCTGCCTGAAAAAGCCCCAATGCAGGAATGTGGCCACGTCGGTGCTGACAAGAGCTAGCTCAGCCCCCTGCACCAATTTCTTTGTTTTTGCCTGGAGTGGTGGGAGGTTTGCATCTGCTACTGTCATGAAAACATTTGATTTTCATTTTTACAAGCCTTTAGAAAATTATTGTTTTGGAGGAAAATATCTAGGGAATCTTCCAAGCATATGTGATATGCACAGTATTGGACCTAGGGTTGAGCTGTCTATTACAAATACAGCCTGAATCACAACCTGGGTGCATGCAATCAACTGCTGGTCCTATGCTACTCTGAAGGCACAGGCACCCTCTTGAGGAGCTGTGTGGAGAAAGAGGTTTCTCCGGGTTTGTGGTTGGCTGATGGGTTCAAAGAAGTCTGGACCCTAACAACTTTATTCTATGGACAGCACCTTCTCACTTCTCCATCTACACAAGCCAAAGTCGTACTTTTCCTAGGAGTAGAGACTCCATGAATTCCTGGGTCTAAGTCAAAGGACGCTTCCACTGTTAAGCCTTCCATCTCTACCCCATGAAGGAATTAGAAAAGCTGAACACCCCCCACCCCACCCCCAGTCTCAGGAGCTACCCTTCGGTGGATACTTTGTCGTTCCACCAAGTCTTGAACTTGAGTCGTGCTGGAGCAGGCAGTGTGAGCTGGATGAGGCAGCCGGGTAAAATGGGCTCTGCGCAGAACAAGGAAAGCAGGTGTCCCCAAGTTCAAAACTTTTGCCAGAAAGGCAGAGACATAAACACAATATCCACACCCCAGTCTTCCTCTCTTCAGTTGCTCTGTGCACATTGCATATCTCCAACACTGAATGAAGAAAGAAGCCAGCTGGCCACCTCCGGAAATTGATGGAGGCGACCTATCTCAGTGGTTTCCTGGAGACACCAACTCTGGGTGTTTGGACATCACAGCCGGGCCACAATCCATGTTAATAGCTTTACCATGCCCTCTGGCAACTTCGAGGCTGGACTAAGAAAGCTGGGAATCGAACATTCCCCCCCCCCCACACCAATATTCCCCCCAGTATCAGAGGGCTCCCTCACCGTCAGTCTGGCTCCCAGGTGCATGCATCCTGGGACTCCAGTAGGTCATGAAGTTCTTACCTAGGTTTGCTGGAAAAGGTGTACATGTGGACCCCAGGGCTGGGCACTTAGCGGTCAGAGGCTTCCTGGACACACCAGCTGCTGGTTACTGCTCAGCACATCTCCCCGTGGGCCTGGCTTTGCAAACGGGAGAGCCAGTCCCATCTGGAGCAGGGGAGCAGTGGCACGCAGCCTTTGGACTCTCCAACCAGTGTGTTCGGTCCAGTCGGAGGTTCCTCCGGCAGGTGAGCGTGGTGGCGGGTTCAGGGTCCCCCTGCGCCCTGGGACAGCTTTGGGAGCGACGAAGGCGGGGATGCGCGGCGCGAGCTAGTGGAACTCCCCTGCCGGCGCGCTCTCGGCTCCAGCCGTCTGGGTGGCTAGGTGTTACCGCAGCGCGATCCCTCTTTCTATATATATCCACAGCCCCCTCCCAGCGCGCTGCGCGTTGGCTCGGGATCGTCCCCGACTGCACCTAGGTAGTTTCCGCTCGCTCTCCCGCCCGTGTCCCTCTCCGCTCTTCTCCCGCTCTCTTCCCTCTCCTCCCCTTGCTCCACCTCTCCAGGAGAAGTCTGGGTTCTCCCGGTATTGACTCGCTCCCGACACTTAGCACTGCAGTGGAACTCGGCACACGACCAGGCGGTTCCTTTAAAACCAACTGCTCGGTTCAAATCAGAGCATCAACTTAGTGCAGAAACCAACCAGAAGCGCCACTGCCCTGCCGTTAGGAGAGGGCAGTCTCTCTTGGAAAGGGATGACAGTATTTCATGAGAAGCTGTAGGAAAGGATGCTGCGAGGAAGCATGGCAGGAGTCCACAGGTGACCTGCGGGACAGTGTGGCACCCTGACTGACTAGCATTAAAATCAAGGCATTAAAGCCAAGGAGTTGCTAAGTTCAAAACTCTCAGTTAACACATTAAGAAACCGGAAGTTCAGAGACGGTCATTGACTGACAGAAAGACACAGGTATCTAGAAAAAATCCAACCTAAGTTGTTGGAGGCACCCAAATTCCCACACCTGAAAAAGAATGTGTTTATCTGTGGCTGAGTGTGAAGGTGACTCTGGAGGTTCCCATGCAAAATCCGTCCTCTGGGAGTTGTCTCAACCTATACGGTTGATGGGATAACAAGGTCTCTCGCCAAAACCATTTCTAATTACCTCCATCCCTTCTTCCAAGAAGACAAGGAAGGATGACAGACACCAAAGGTGAAGCGACTTCCAAGCGTGAAATGACAAGCCCCTTTCAGTTCCAGGCTCCAGACACCCAGCTAACAAGATGAGTTTGAGAAAACCTCCATTGTCCGCTCATTATTTTTCCACCTGTTCCTCCACCCCTCAAATCATCCTGACCACCTCCAACACAAATATTGTCATATTACCCTAAAAAGAGAGTGCACCCCTTTTGCCTCTGAAAACGACCCTAAAGTGCTCCCTGGCAGCATGAGCTCATCAGCAAACCTCTCTGAGTGCAGCGTTCATTTCTCTTTCTTGGAAGATTGCTCTCTCCAGCAGAAAACCCTTGGTCATAAACATCCCTCTTGGGCAGTAACCTGGAATCCCTTGGGTCTGTGGGATCTAGGCCCCCGAGCATGGATTCTGATCCTATTGAAACACTAGCCCAGTAGATCTCATTAGAGAAGGTTTTGATAAATGTACGACCATTATGGACACTGTGATAACTCACAGAATAAGAAAACCTCCCCTGGAATTACACTATACACCAAGAGCCCTGCCATTATCACCTCTGGCCTTCGAGATGCAGGACACAGGATAGGAGACTGAACTCTGAGCTTCAAATGGAAGAGTTAATCTATAGGATCCCCTGTGGCTGCATATACAGGACACCAGAGGAGGTCAAGACACCAGAGAACATATGTGTCACTTCTGGGAATTTAAAAGGAAATTCTCACAAATAATATGTTACTTTTAACCTCTTTCTTACAGGTTACCAGATGTGCCACCCTGTGCAAGTTCCTTACCTTGGCCAAGTCTCACAGGACTCATAAGGTTAACATAGCAACTGTAGGTCATCTGGCACATGGTAAATGGAAATTACATCTTAATTCCTTTCTTTCTCTTTCTAAACTGCTCACAAGCTCTCTCCTATAGAGGTATCCCCACCTCAGCCCAATCACTCACGGTCTTGTTCATCTTCCGAAGATCTTGTTATACCAATTTGGTTAATTTAAATGGATTTACATATTTTACACATTCTGTTTCTCATTCAGCAAAAATAAACTAGTCACGTTGTTATTGTTGTTGTTGTCATTGTTGTCTTATGGTGCTGAGGATCTGGCTTAAAGCCTCGCACATGCAAGGTGAGTACTTTATCACTGAGCTGGTCGCCGGCCCTTACTCCACATACACTAGGAAGGCAGGACACTTCTATTCCAATACACTTGCATTTATTCTATCTAAATTTGAATTCCCTAAGCTAGGTGTGCGCTTTCCATGTTAGAAGCTCTTGTTTTACCCTACAGACACAGCCATCACCCTTAGATGTGTTGACCTAGAAGATCTAGAGAGTGTAGAAGTCGGCTTTCTTGTTTTACAGCCCAGAGCAGACTTGCATGTGTGATAAAGCTGGAGTAGCAGTTGTCCCTTGTCTCTTTGTCTTTGCACAGAGTGAAATATTTCCCGACATCTGTTCTAGGTAGTGTGTTTGCAGTATTAATAGACCATACTCAAACAAAGGGTGCTACGACTGATTGAGTTTGAGAAATCATGAATTAAGCACACTTCAGCCTTCCCTGCTTTGGTGAAGGGCCTATCTCAGAGGACTTTGGGCTGTATAGGATTGTAGATAGAGGCATGGATAGAAGTGGCTGGGCCCCACCGAACATTACCTCGTCTCCATCTCTCAGTAGCTGCAGGGTATCGGACTAGCTGCTTACCCTCTATGCCTCCGTCCTTTCATTTGTAAAATCAACATGATTACACTGGGTACAAACACAATTTATCTCAAATCCCTTCCACTGAGAAAACACGCCAAAACGCTAGTGGTCACGGGGCTGGAGAGATGGCTCAGCAGTGGAAAGCACTCACTGCTCTTGCAAGGGATTCAGGTTGGGTTCCCAGCACCAGATGACTGTTACTCTGGCCCCAGGAGACCTAACACCATCTTCTGGTCTCCATAAGCACTGTATACACACGATGCACACATGTACTTGCAGGCCAACCCATCATATACACACAAGTAAATAAAATTTAAATCTCTAGTAGTCTTGGGGCAAGTGATAATAGTGATGTGGCATAGCTGTAGCACACAGCTAAAGCTCAGTGATGTCGCCACCGTGTTCTATGATCATAAAGCAGGAAGCCTGCCTTGGACATTCAAGGACTGCTGTGCTCCCCAGTGCTTGAAGGAAATGAGTAACAGTTGAGTAAGCTCAGACGTATCTCTGTAGTGCATATTTCTGCACACACTCAAAAAATGAGCAAGAATAATATTACTCATTTATATACTAAAAGCTCCCTTTATTTGAGCAGCTACAAGATACCAGGCAATGTTCTAAGTGATTGGTGTTCATTGTCTGTCTATACCTGGATCTTTCTATATGAACCTAAAAACTTTTATTTTTAATTTGGGGAGCATATGCATATGTGGTGTGTGTGTGTGTACTTGAACACCTGAGTGTGAGTGTCAATTGTGTGATGCATATAAGGGAAGCACAGGTCCATGGATACATAAGCCAAGACGGGGAGGATATCAGGTGTCTTCTTCTATACTCTCTGCTTTATTCCCTTGAGGCAGGGTCTCTCACTGGAACAAAGCCTTCGTGTTTAGTCTAGGCTGGCTAGCCAGCAAGCTCCTAGGATCTGTGTGTCTTTGCTTGCAAACTCTGAGGTTTGAGGCCCGGGCAGCCACGCCTAGCTTTTTCTGTGAGTACAGGAAATTCTAATTGAGGGTTTCAAGCCTGACAACCAAGTGCTGTTACTTGCTGAACCATTCAGTACTTACAGAAGAAGCTATCCACACCCTCATTATCAAAAATTTAAAAACTAAGGTTCAGAAAGTTTATGAACTGAGAGGCCAAATCTATCCAGGGACACAATTAGTAATTGCCAGTCTCGCCGGGGTCATTTCAGCGTGAGGGAAGAGTAGGAAGGTCACACACTGAAACTTGCTTTATGGGACACAGTGGGCACTGGGGAAAGTGCCATCTTACTAGGGTCATTTGGATGAGATGTTAATCAATGCCCAATTCACTAAGAAGTGGAACCAAGAAAATTATTTTTTCAATTGTCTCCCACCAAGGTCCCACTGGCTAGATCCAGTCTGCCTGCCTAGCACTCCCATTGGCCCATGAACAAGAGATATAGCATCTATCAAAGGACAGAAAGGGTTGTTTTGTAGAATTAGAGTTAACCTCAGAGCCTCACATACACTAGGCAAGCACCCTAGCACCAAGCTATACATTCAGTAGAAAGGATAATTTGTATACACAGAGAGATGAAAGCATAATTTTCTTCCTGCCTGTAGCCAGGTGTGTGGACTGCGAGCAGTGAACTAACACGAGCACTTTCACCCCAAAACATCCTTCTGGATCTCCCCTCATTTCCTCGCCTTCCACCTCTCTCGAAGAAGCCTCACTTGTGGTAAAGATAAGACTTCAGGAAGAAGGCTGTTTCTCTGTGGTTAACGCAGTCTCCCCATCCTGCGCCCTCTCCCTGCGGCTGCCAGCATCCACTGGATAAGAATAGGGCCGGCTGCAGGAGGCCTGACCAAAAGGCAGCTGCAGGCAACTCCCTCCAGGTTATTCCCTTTTCCTATGGGATTTGGAGAGACAGCAAGCTAATAAGGGGGGAAGGCAGAAGAATGTTATTTCCCCAGGAAAGATATAACAAGGAACTTGGGTAATAAACTTGTGACATCTGCGTAACTGAGACTGAAGCCTGGACCAAACTACTCAACCATGTACCTTCTGTGACTGGAGGAGTTGCTGGGACCCTTACTCAGAGACATCTGTATGGATCCAGGTGCATGTATTTATCTTATGGGCTGCAACAGAGGTGAATAAAACCTCAATTTTGCATTTGATTTTTTAATTATATTTATTTGGTAGAGGCAGGTGTGTGTGTGTGTGTGTGTGTGTGTGTGTGTGTGTTTGCCCACCCTCCTGTTGCACAAACATGGCATACAAGTGAAGGTAAGACTTGCCTAAGTCTCAGACATTCGACTCAGGGCAGCAAGCTTGGCAGCAAGCACCTTGACCTGATAGGCCATCTTGTCCACCCCAACCTTAAAAATGATCATAATATATACTATCCTGTACAAAATGTTACTAACACAAGATTTTCTATAATCTTTACATCAATCCTGTGAGGTGAGCTAACGTAGTCCCACATGATAGAAGAGAATCTAGAGTCTTGACAAAGATTAAGCAGGTTGCTCAGAGCTACACAGTAAGCATAAGCTATGGGAACAGGATCTGTACTATGTACGTGACCATAATGCTCCCAGTGACCCTGCCATTTTGCATACAGCATGTCAAACACATGCTTATTAACGAACAATCTTGGAAATGGAGCCAACATGTCTGTCTTTTCCGTGGAGAAACTGAGGCACAAACCACCCTGATGTGATCTCTAGAAAATATCAGTTGTGTCTTGGATTCCTGTGTTCATTGTATCAGTCCATCAAGTAGGCACTTTGTGGATTGTATACACACAGTCCTCTCAAGAGTCAGACGGCACATCACTCTGTAGGAGATGCCCCTGGAAAATTACCACACCAAGCCAATCATCTGAAAGGTCAGAGCCCCAGAAGGATCCCAAGAACTCACGGGGTTTCCAGCCATCAGGGGGGAATTCCAAAAACTACATTTCCCCTGCACTGACTCTTTCAGACATTTGCTCACTGTTTAGCCTGTGCAGAAAAAACACAGTAAGGTTAAAAGAATGACAGTAACAAGAGCATATACTTAATCCAACACTTGGGAATTCGGGCACCACTGGAAGCACTTTGTGTCTGATTTACTTACTTAAGTATGAGTCACGCTAGGAAGTTATCACCTCCATTTTGTACACAAGGAAATGAGGCTCAGAGAGGTGAAGTCATTTGTCCAATGTGACAGAGTGAATGAGGACAGAGCTGGGATTTAAACTTAGGGAGTTCCGAGCCAGAAGCACTGCTCAAGGCTTGCCAGGCTATCAGTACACTCTCCAGTATCTGAGTGCGCGCGCGCACACACACACACACACACACACACACACACACACA
The DNA here is from genome assembly GCA_019843965.1 of Rhynchomys soricoides. NCBI lineage: Eukaryota > Metazoa > Chordata > Mammalia > Rodentia > Muridae > Rhynchomys > Rhynchomys soricoides. The sequence goes on along the minus strand of JADRCH010000132.1, from coordinate 3,975,114 downwards.
CACACACACCTGTCTCTACCAAACAAATAATAAGGAAGGTCTTTGAAGCATCTTCCAGAAGGACCATATAGGCTCTCTGAGTCAGTGCCCATATCTGAGGGAGGGATGCTCCAGGACCATCCATACTCTGAAACTGGACCTTGCCCAGGCACTTGGCTCTTTCCCTCTGCCCACCTCTCTGCCAGCATCACCAACTGCCCCTTGTCAGCCCAGTACAAAGGAAGGCCAGATTGGCTGGGGGAGGGGCAGCAAGGCTGCTCTCCTTCTTGCCAAGTAGGGAATTTCTCTTCCCTTCCCCCCTCCTGGGAGCTCCCATCTAGCCTGTATCACCAGCTTTTTTGTGCTTTGCAAAGCCTGCTTTCAAGTGAGGGAAATAGAAGTCAGTCCCATGAACCATGCCTGTTAATCCAATTGGGAGCAGTTTCTCTGACTCTGAGCAGAGAATACTGTGTGCTTCCACAAAAATCCATCCCTGTCAGAGGCCGGGTCAGAAAGGGACACATCACCTCAGGAGGATGGGGATGACTTCTGTTCTCTTCTCTTTCTCCACTGTGTGTCATGGCTCATTGTTGAAGAAATAGAGACAAAGTAGGCAATGAGAAAAGATACTGCCCAAGGCAGTGGATAAATATAAGCCTGGAGCTCTGCAGGCTCACTGTTCTGTCCAGAGAGCGTTACTCGGTTTGAAGCCAATTCTCTCCTTTAGGCCCCATGTTCTCATCTCTAACCTGGGAGGGTTAAGTTAAGTAGGGCCTGTGGGGTCCCTTCCATATTGTTTAAGGCAGAAAGACTCCTCAGCTGTGCATTTCCCCAGGGAGAGAATTGGGAGGGAACCCTGAGTGGCTATTAAACACTCAGAACTCTCATTTCTGAAGCCTCTCCACCACTGACTTGACCTTGAGGCCAACTCCAGGGATTTCTCTGTCAAATTCTCTGTTCCTGGAAACGCCACAGCTCCCTTTTCACTCAGCATGGCCAGTGCTAAGATCTGGGCTCCTAGAAGTATGCTGTGCTGGCATCATCTCAGTCTGTCAGCTGAGCTATATTTGCTTCAAACCTTAGTTAGGGTTAGGCCTTCGTGGGCAGGGCTGTGCCTCTGAGCTGCATACACCTCAAGCCTGGGGTGGGTCTTCCTTGACTTTCATCTTTTGAATAATACAAAGCAAAAAAGTAATGAAATCATATAGGGTGTCAGGTCATTTAGCATGTTCCAGCACAAATGGATCAGACCCCAAGCCAGGTCTGACTCCAGCACTACTAGGCCGAAACTACTGAGGGTAGCAGTTGCTTTGAAAGCTATTTCCCTTGCAGCTTGCTTATAAAAGCCTTTCCTTGGCTCTTATTTCCTCTAGCCTAAAAGAAATAAGACAGGATTTAAAACACATCAGGTTGGGTCTGGAAAGATGGCTCAGCCCATGTACTTGCTCCTCAGAAGTTACATTTTTTAAAAAAGCCATGCATGGTTGTACCTGCTTGTAATTCCAGCTCTTGGGTAATGGAGACAGGTATTTCACATTTAAATGTTTTTACTGAGCCAAGAGTTCTCTGGCACTGTATTCTCAAAGCATAGTGCTAGAATTCTGTCTTGGGCCAGTTTCCTGTATCATGGCTGCCTTGGTTCATGCAGGCTGTCATAATAAGATGCATGCGTAGCTTTATGAGTGATGGAGATTTATAGCTCATGGTTGAAACCAGGTGAAGCTCCATCACACTCGGTGTCTGGAGAAGGTTGCTGGTTCACAGATGGAAGCTTCTAGACGCAGTCTCACAGGGTGGAGGCAGTGAGCCAGTTCTCTAGGGTTTCTTCCATGGGGCACGAATCTTATTCATAAGGTCTCCACACCCGCGGCCTAATTACTACCTAAAACCAATTATCTTTGGGTTACTCTTTCAACACATGAATCTTGGCAAAACAGACATAAGCACTCAGACTCTCCCAGTATGAAGTCTCTCCAGCGGCTATCCTAAGAACAGATTGAATCTGGCTCCCATGGCTGTGAGTTGCCTATTCAAAGAGCCCTGATAGAAAACAAAGCAATGATTTCTAAGCAGGTCTGGCCAGAGTGGTGGTGGATCATAGGAACAGCACATCAGTCGTCACCTCGTGAATAGCAGAGAGACTTGGTGTGGGGGAGGGCCTCGTGAGTCTCTGGCTACATCATAATGCTTACAGTCTTCCTGGGTTTCTTGGTCTTTCCCATTGCCTCTGTTCTGCAGCTTCGCCCAGTCTGCATCTTCCAAGACTGTTCTATTTGTGCACAGTATTTTCTTTCTTACTACCCACAAAAGCAGCAATGATGCATGTGGGTCTTTCATTAACTGGGCACAGAAAATTTGGCTGCCATTAGTCCCATACAGAGTAAAGCCACTCACTGCAGTGAGATAAAAGGGGGGGGGGGTCTCTTAGAAGATTCTTGGGTGTGTCTTTTCCTGTTAATATGCCTTCAAAAAGATTTTTAACCTGGGGGAAAAATAACTTTTAAAATCCCAAGAGTATAGAAATGTCCAGGGTTACATTAAGAGATTAACTTCTAATTTCATTAAAGCATTGGTGATCGGCTCTGCACCAACAGCCTATTTTCCTTGTTGAGGATCTGGCATATTTTATGCTCCCCAAAGGATCATTTTGCTCTGGAGACATAGAGTCATGGTAGATAATAATTCCAGCAGACAAATGGGAGGGAGAAGCAATAATAAACATCCCTGCTAAAAGAGCCGAAAGGAAGTAAAAGCTTGGGGCATCGCTGGAACACCAGCTGCTTCATAATAAAGGTGATGATAATGGAGCTCCTTGGCCAGGCTGCAAAAGCATCCTTTAGTAACAGGTGTCAAAGCCTGAGTGTCTGGCCCTTCTTCATGACCACCATTTAGTATGCTGCAGACGTCTGTTCATCTTTTCGCAGAGCAGACACAATGCCTTCTCTCTTTTCATTCCCCAACCCTCCCTGTCCCAAAGCCTATTTCCTTCTCAATTTTCTCTTAACCCAACACTGCCTGTTCCCTGTGCTCTAGAAGGAAAACAGTCCTGCTTTCTAGGAAGGTCTAAATAACTGTATTTGTGCTCACTGGAGCCTGCCCCGATCTGTATGAGGACTGTGATTATAGAAACAATAACAAAGAAAAGGAACTATTTTTCTTTTTCCTTCAATTGTACTTGTTGACAGCATGCCTTGGGAATTTTCTGGAAGACGGAGGCTCCTGAAAGAATTTGCAGATGAGTGGTGCTAAGAGAGTACGGGATTATAGAAGGGTGAGAGTGATGGAACAGGAAAGGACCGCAAGGGTTTGCAATTCATCCGATGGAAAAGAGGAGAAAGAACAGGGATATTGCTGGGGCTCCAACGCATTCCCCTCAATATTCACGTGCTGGAAATTCAAGTGCACACGTATATGTTAATTTTGTTCAGAGGTGTTCGGGGGATCAATATAATTAGATGAGGCAACAATGGGGACAAACCCATGATGGCCTTAGAGGCTTTCTAAGAGGATAATGGAGGACTCTAAGCTGGCCTTCCTGCTTTGTCACCACGTTGTGCCTCCCTTCACCTTGTTATGACACAAGAAGAAAGCTCTCATGACGTGCCAGCCCCTTCATATTAGACTTGCGGCTTCCAGAACCATGAAGTAAGTGAACCTTTTTTTCCCTTCATATAAATTACTTAGTCTGTTTAGAGTTCAGTTATGGAGAAGTAAAGTAGCTTACAATAGATGCCTCCCTGAAGAAAAAATCCCATATATTTTAACAAAGAACATTGGGAGACTTAGAGTGTATGACATGGGTTCTACATAAGGACAAACTCATCCAGGTAAGGAGGAAGAGACCAGGATGATGTTGTTGGCTTGAATGTGTTCCCTGTCATCCATGTGCTAGAAACTCGGTACTCAAAACCTCAGTCTCAAATGTATGTGCTAAGATACTCAAACGTGAGTCTTGAGAGTTGGGGATGAGGCAGGGAGCCACAATAAAAGTCTCTTGGGCTGATAGCATGAAGCATCAATGAGTGACAGGGAGGGAGGGAGGGAAGAGGGGAAGGAATGAAATAGATATAATTCAAAACAGTATCAAAACCAAGAAAATTCCCTCTGTTGAGTCAGCAAATAAGTGGAAAATTCTGGTCAGGTATGAATGTTGAGGGGAAAAAAAACTTCATTATACTTCTAAGAGATGTGTTAATTTCTAAGAATAATTAAGAGCAGCAAGGATTATATCTTCAAGGGGAAGGAGTTGGCAAGAGCTAGGTATGGTGAGAATCCTTCTCAAGTAAGCAGGCTTTGAGGACAGCATAGTAACTGTGAAAGCTATCCTGGGTGTTTTGCAAAGTCCCAGGCCAGAGTGCACATAAGGTCCCAGGCTAGCACTCAATGCAAGAATCCCATTACGAGAGCAACATGTTAAATCCAAAGGCTCAGAGGTATATCAGAGGTAGCATCCTGTCTAAACACAGTCAACCACCAGACACTGACCTCTGTTTAGAAAAAGCCCTTAACCCAAGTCTTGCCCTATGGGAAGACTGAGCTATTACTATTTCTTCTTCCTGCTATGAGGCCTGCTATCTGCATTGGGGCCTGGATCCCTGTGGACAGTGGCCTGTGTGTGTGAATCTAGAGGCCTGAAAAGGCACCAGGCAAACTTGTGGCCAAGGGGAGTGTGTGTTCCAACACATTCCTGCTAAGAGCAGCAAAGCCTGGTAGGAAACATCACTTCAGAGACCAGCAGGCTCACAAGAGAAGAGTTAAGAAAAAGCTGGATGTGATGGCACAAAACCTATCCCAACTCCTAGGAGGGAGAAGCAGGAGGAGGCAGGGCCTATGCTAATGACCTATAGAGGACCTGCTATCTTGAGGCCCAACTTTGAGCTTCTGTGCCAGGTCTCTGGCCCATTTTCAAGCTCAGAAATGTTCTCTTATTAAACTGTCTCTATTCCTACCATTAATCATGTGTCCCTGTTCCAATTATTTGCTCCAGGACACAAAAACCTAGAAATCCTGGTGGAGACCTCCAGACTACTATCTGTACCTATAAAAAGAGCCACCATGCCAGCATCATGGTCACAGATGTCTAGTCTCCAGAATTACAATAAACATATTTCTGTTATGTAAGCTATTCAATACCTTGTACTTTGCAATAGTAGCCTGAGGAGTCTAGACTGATGGATAGATGGTAGATAGATGGAATGATAGATAGATAGATAGATAGATAGATAGATAGATAGATAGATAGATAGATAGATGATAGATCTTTATTAAGTACAAACCCTTTACCAAATTTATGCTTTGTAAATATTTTCTCCCAGTCTAAGAATTGGCATTCCATTTTGTTGTGCGTTTGTTTGTTTCTTGTTTTGGATATTTTGAGACAGGGTATTTCTACCTAGCCATAAATATCATAGAACTCAATATGTAGACCAGGCTAGCTTCTAACTCACAGAGATCCCCCTGCTTCTGCCTACCCAGAGCTGGAATTAAAGGTGTGCCACCGCCCCAGCATCCCTTTTTCTTAACTATGTCTTTGGAAGATCACAGTTTTTTTCACTTTTGTTGAAGTTCAATTTGCCGCCAACACATCACATTATGGATTATGCCTTTAATGTCATAAATATGAAGTTTGATTAATCCAAGAACACAAATATTTTCTCTCATATATTTTAGACATTTAAGAGTTTTATGTTCTATACTTAGGTTTGTTTTTCACTTTGAGGTGTTTTTTAATGTGAAAGTGAGATAAAATATAGATTGATATACATTTTTGCATATGGGTATCTAACTGCCGTTTTAATTAGAGTAGCTGTGAATTAGCCTTGGAGCTATGTAATGCTAGTCTCTCATGATTGCTTCTTTTTCCTCCAAAGCTTTGTTCTGGTTCCTTTGTACTTCTAAATAAAATTTAGGATCCCCTTATGAATTTCTGTAAGAAATTCTGCTCTGGTTTTTATTGGGGTCACACTGATATCTACAGCAAAGGAAGGCTTCATGTCTCCAGTGCTTGGCCCTCTGATCCTTGGATACAGTACATCTGTGTGTCTAAGTAGTCACTAAATTCTCACAAATGTTTTATAGTTTTCTAAGTGCAGGGTCTTGCACATTTTGGGGTCATGTTTATCCCTGTTTCATTTCCAACTGTGGTTCTAAATGAAGCAATTTATTATTTCAACTTCCCAAAGCTGATTATGAATAAATACAAATCCAACAACTGGTTGTACATTTGCATCCTGCCATCTTTTCTGGCCTTGCTAGTTCTAACAAGTGATAATGGGTTTGTTTTGTGCTTTAGGGTTTTTATTTCTTGTAAATTCCATCAGATTTTCTATGTGTATAATAATATCGACTAATAAAAAAGTCTTATTTCTTCCAAAAACCTTTTAGAAACGGGACGTGAGGGTGCAAGCCTAGAATCCCAACACTTGGGTGGCAGAAAGATCACAAATCAGGTGGGTTACATAGTTCAGCCCTGTCTCAAAAACACAAGCACTTTTTCATCCAATTTAGCATAAATCATACTTTTGTAGATTCCTTGGAAGTTCAGAGACATCATGTTCCAAGTCTTCTCTGTTCAGGATCTGGAAGACCAAAGCTGTCAGAATCTCTTGAATTGAAGACATTTCATTTGTATTTAACTTTTTGGGAGAATAGAAACTAGTCATAGTTCTATTTTTAAAAATGCTTAAAGGGATATATTTCCGATTAAAATATTATTTTAGCAAGTGCCAGATACACCAGATCTGTGCTTCTGTGTCAGTCACAGAGGGTCATTACATAGTGTGTGACAGCCTGGAAACCTCAATAGCAAACAGCATTAAATATGCCTGTCTACAAATCATGGGCCTGTGGTTGACCTTGCCTGACCTTAGCAGTCAGCAATGAGCAGTTGACTAAATCATTCTTATCTGAGCTAGGCTTAATTCTTCCATGCTGTCGACTGGATGGTGGTAATCGATCACGCCTTTAATCCCAGCCACTAGGAAAGCACAGGCAGGCCGATCTCTGAGTCCAAGACCATCCTGGAAAACAGTGTGAGTTCCAGGACAGCCAGGGTTACACAGAGAAACCCTTTCTTAGGGAAAGAGAAAAACGGAAAACTTCTGACACTTGGGAGTCTGTGCTCCAAACTGCATTTTGTATATGCTCTGTATCTCAATGTCCATGCCTATTAACAATGCCAGAAGGGCTTCTTTACACGAAAGGCAAATTCTATCTCAGCTCTTTGTCTTCTGAGTGCCCTGGTCCTGATGCTGGAGATAGATAATACTTTGGAGTAAGCAGATTTTAGGAGCAAACACACTAAAGTAAGAGAAGCAGCACTTGGCTAATTACACTTTAACAGTTTTATTAGAGCGTAATAACCTTCCTCAGATAGAATGATCCTACACTATGGGTCTTAAACCCACCCTCCCTCAAAAGCCCTGTGTCATAGGAATAGAGCCAATCACCACAAGCCCTCTTCTTTCTCATTCTTGGCTTCCAGGCTATGGTGAAGTGACTAGCTTGTTCTGTCACGTGTTATGTTGCCTTAGCAGAAGTCCAAAGCAACAGGGCTAACGAATCATTCACTGGAACCTAGCAGGGTGTAATTCAAAAATAAACCTTTCCTCTGTTTAAGTTGATTCTTTATGGTGCTTTGTTAGAGTAATAGAAAGCTAAGAACTGCTATAGATTTTAACCTAGTAGGGTTAATGGTTCGTCTTTCTTATGTGTGTAGTGTATGCACTTGTTCCTGTATGTGCTTATGGGCATGGGTGCACATGCACCTGTGTGTAGAGGGTAGAAGGCATAGCGAACAGACTTCCATCATCCTCCCTATTATTTTCTGAGACAGGGTCTCTCACTGTTCATCAGAGAGGCTAGAGTGGTGGGCCAGCAAGCCTTATGGTCCTTTTTTTGTCTCCACTTTTCCAGCACTAGAGTTACAGGTGCCGGCCATCTGGCTTCCGTGAGGGTACTGCAGTCTATAGGTGCAGGCCATCTGGCTTCTGTGAGGGT
>JADRCH010000132.1:3922626-3967127 GCA_019843965.1 Rhynchomys soricoides | reverse complement strand
GCAGTCTATAGGTGCAGGCCATCTGGCTTCTGTGAGGGTGCTGCAGTATGGAGCCGGGTACTCACGTACTCATGTTTGTGCAGGAGACACTTTACGACAGAGGCATCTCTCCAGTCCTAATTACCCATTTTATTTCTCATGGTATTTCACTTTATGATCCCACAGATACTCATAAGTTTGCTCCATAATTACAAACTCGAGACCAGAGCTAGGAAATATTTTACAATGTTAAATAATTTATAACACCCTCACATATTTATGTAGACTTAGGTATAGATATTAATGTACCATGCTTAAGACACAATCAAAAGATGCAGAGACAGAAACAGAGGCAGAGACAGTGGTTCGGGTTAGCCTATATTAACTAGCAAGCAAGAAAATGCCCCCACAGACATGCCACTGACCATTTGATGGAAACAGTTTCCTCAACTGAGATTCTCTGTTTCCAGATGTGTCAAGTTGACAACAGAAGCGAACCATTACACCTGGTAATCAGTATGTAGACTAGGCTAGCCTTGAAATCCTCCTGAGGGATAGATTACAGGCTTGAGCCACCACATCCAGCCTCTACCTTCTCCTCATTTCTCCTCTGTGTGTGTGTGTGTGTGTGTGTGTGTGTGTGTGTGTGTGTGTCTGTGTCTGTGTATAAGTATGTTTGTATTTTTCTTTCTTTGAGAGGACCTAATATATCCTGAGCTATCCTCAAAATTACTATGTAGCTGAGGATGGCTTTGAACTCATGATCCTCCTGCTTCCACTCCCCAAACGCTGGGATTATAGGCATGTGCCATTACTCCCAGGCTATGCAGTAGTGAAGATCAAACTCAGAGTGTTCTGCATGCCAGAAAAACACTCATACCAAGCTCATACTGACTGCATACCCAGAACTGATTCTTTACCTATGCAGCCAGATGATCACTGAACACTTGAGTTGTAAATATTTCTATTTTTTTGTTAAAAATGCTAATGAGCTTTTTGTATATTTCCAAACACACTGAAATAACTTCAGTTCAAAATTGGAATTTATGTTTGGCGTGTTGATTCTAACATCATTATGGGCATTTTGGAGAAAAAAAATTAACATTTTTGAAAAGCTACATAAAAGAATCTTACATTTCATATGTACTATTTATATTTTATGAATATACATTCAGGCTTTATATATCCTTCTGTTACAACCACACTTAATTCTATTCCTTTGGATGAGAGTTAGCCTGCTATGCAAACTGCAGCCTACTGCCTGTTATAATGAAGGGTAAAACCAAGCACATAACCTTACTCATGGACTTATATACTTTATACAGTTGCTTTAGGGCAAAAGCACAGTGGAGTACTTGAGACAGAGACCATTTGAGAGGATGCAATACTTCTATCTTGTCTTTTAAGAGCAAAATTTGCTGATTTTTTTTTTTGCTTTAGCTAATCACCAATAAAACACAAATTATATGAAAATATTCACTATAACCTAATTTTGATCATGCTAGAACAAAAAATAAATGCATTTTGATAGAACAAATAGTGGTTTAGGAGATGCACATTTGACTGGATATTGTAGGTTCTAGCATAGGTATGTAAACTCTAGTGTATTGGATATTTGGCCAACTTTTGACGATACATTCCATAGCTTTGTGTATCTTTTCAATTTTTGACATTCAGAAAGTAGTGTTGTGTTTTGTGACACCTTTTACATAGTTTTTTTCCCTCAATCTATCATTTTTTAACATGGAGCTAACTAATATGGGAGCCTCTATTTTGACACTCGGTCTTGCAAATGTTAAGAACAAGATCAAGAACAAGAATCCAGGCCTGCAAAGAATTCCAACCCATGGTTACAGACAGAAGGCAGAAGGGAGCCCAGACAAGCTATAAACAGCAGCTGTCAGTTAGAGCCATGGGTTTGCTGACAGGAGCTGCTCTAGCTGCTGCTGCTTTCAAACCTGAAGGGAATGAGAGCAAGGCAGCAACTATGGGCCTATGGAAGACAATCAGGTAGGAACCTCACAGGGTCCGTTGTCAGAATTTGATCAGAAGCTCTGTGCTCATTCAAGGGCCCGTGGGAGGGACGTTTGCATCAGGAAGCAGGCTCAACTAGGTCAGCTGGGTCAGCAAAGTTTTGTTGGGACCTATTATGCTCCAAGTTCTTCTCAAAGTCACATGATTTGAGCAACTTTCTGATTTGAATGGACAGCTGAAAACCCTTGAGTGATTACACTGGTCCCCACCGTACAAATGTATACAGTTCAGAAACAGTCTGGCAGGCGGACTAGAAAGCCTGCTATTAAGAAAGCCCTCCGTCTATTTATACATCAGAGACACTGAACTCTGACTCTGTCACAGTAGGAGGCAATCTGGGAAGTTACTGGAGGACAGACAGCCCATGGCCTTGAGAGTTCTACAGAAGAGGGATTAAGATGACTCTGTAATACAGAGCCTCCAGATGTAATTTAATTTTATCCAATCAGCCCGGCAAAGGCAAAAGGTGAGATCCTTGCAAATGAAATTAAAATGCAATGTAGGGTAGTCTGGAAAGCAGATTTCAAAGCCCACTTTCCTCTGGTTTCCTCTTTGAACCCAGGGTGGGGAAGTACGCATCTACACTGATCAATATCTTCCATTTTTCTGAAGGAAGTAGAGGAAGAGAGGAGTCACCAATGCGTGCTTCATAATTAAGGGAACGGAGCTTCATTCCATTCCCCACAAAGGTCTGGAGCCAGGTTTGGACAAAAAGCAACAGTTTTGTCCGTAAGGTGAGAATTATTTGCCGCCCTCTTTTCCTGGTGTGTCTTCCTTTCCCGAAACTACACTTGTGATCTTCTGTCTGTAACCGAAACTCATGAAATACGTTCTGCTCCTCTAAACCACTGATCCCGGAGCCACTTCGAATTAAAGGGTTTTAAAGCAGGAAGGAAGCTTGTAGTTCATCTTGAAAAATCCTTCAGACCCCAGGAAAGTTAAATAAATGTCCCAATGACGCAACGTTTTTGATAGCACATAAGAGTCTAGAACCCAGCTACGTGATGTTTTATTATGAGTACTCTTCACTGTGCCACTCAGTGTGGTTGTGACACAAAGGCCTGGAGACAGTCTCTAGAGAATCCACTCCTGCTCCATTGTCTCTGGAACGTTTGTTGTCTCAAAATATTGTGTTCCGACCCTGACACGTATTTTTTTTTAATTATTCAACTTTTATTTTGATGCTTCCTCATTGTTGAATTCTTTGCAAACATCAGTGTAATCATCTACACAATACAGATCATCACAAACCAGCTTTGCAGGATTCTTCGAAGGATTATGTGAAATAAAATACGCAAAATCCTTTACAAGCTGCGAAAATGGTACAAAAACTTCAGGGGGGTTTATGTTGTTAGTCTTTTTTTTTTTCTCATAGAACAAGTGGGTAAGCAGCACTCCTGGGTAACCTCTGCATTTGCTCCTGCCCTGTTTGAATTCCTATCCTAACTCCCTTCCATGATGACCAGTGATGTGGAGGTATAGGCCAAAGAAACCCTTTCCTTCCCCCCCACTCCCCACACTCCCGACAAAGCAATTTCTAGTGGATAAAGTCTGCATTCTGAAAACTATGCTCTTCCTTATTCATTCAATATATATCAACTTTTATCAGAGCTCTCTTTTTGTCTTTCTGTCTCTCTGTCTCTCTCTGTGTGTATGTCTGTCTGTGTCTGTGTCTGTATCTGTGTGTCTGTGTTTTTCTAAGAAAGGAACCCAGGAACTTGTCGTGCTGGACAACTGTCCCACCGCTGAGCTATACTCCTAATCCTCAGGCATCTCTTGGCTATCAAGGTACTTATATGTGATTAATAGAGCTTCAAAGATGAATGTGATAAAAGGCAGCCCATCAAGGTTTGTAGTAAACACATCCACAATTACAATATAGGATGCTTACGTAGGTATAAGCATTGTGGAAGCCGTAGAGACACCCATGAGGTCCCATCCCTTCCTAATAAGCTAATGACTGTCAATGGTTGAAGAAGAAGGTATCATTTTCTCTAATGATGTAGACATTGGGGGACTAAGTGGGAAAGGGGGTTCAGAGGGAAAAGAAGAGGGATACCAGAGAGTAACAGAGGTGAATATAATCATAGCACACTCTATATGTATGGTGTGTGTGTGTGTGTGTGTGTGTGTGTGTGTGTGTGTGTGTGTGTGAAACACTCAAAAGGACAAGCCTGCCATTGCAACTCAGAAGACTAGTCAAGATATTTGGAGTTTATTCTGTAACATTGGTGTTGGCACATTATATTCTTAGCAAAATGAACTATTTAAGAGCTTGAAAACTTGGATTGATATTTGTGGTTTGAATGAGAATGGCCTCCATGGGCTCATGTGTTTGAACACTGGTCCCCAATTGGTGGAACTGGGAAGGATTAGGACCTAGCGGCAGCCTTGTTGGAGGATGGCTTTGTGGTTTCAACAGACTGATTCCATTTCAAGTTAGTTCTTTCTGTTTCTTGTTTACAGATCAAGATGTAACTCTCAGCTATTCCTCCAACACCATGCCTGCCTGCTTCCCAACACAATGATAATGAACTCTACTCTTAGAAACTGGAATCCCCAAATAAACTCATCCTTCTTTAAGTTGTGTGGTCATGGTGTTTTATCAAAAGATAGAAAAGAAACTAAGACAATACATGGAAAAGGTATCGTTTCAGGAAGATTAAACTGGCCATAACAAGCAAGTACATCGAAACAGAAGAGGCATTTGTCCTCATTTAATTCTCTTCCTAGGAAGAATATCTTTTAGAACAATAATTGTAATTCTGGCTAGTGGGAATGGGTGCTGAAGGAGGGTAATAAACAGTAGAAAGATTTTAAAAGAAGGGAAAGGTACTGGAGAAAAATTTGTAGAACTGGGACAATAGCTGGCGGGCTGAGCGGGTCCAGATTGGATTTAAATCTTTGGGTATAAGAGAAATAAGGAAGTCAGAAAAGGGAGACAAGCTATTTCTCTCCCGGCTGGAAAGTAATTACAGGAGTGCAGCTTTCTGACAAGTGAACTTATTAAAGATGAGTAAATCAATGTTAGAGATCTGGAGGCTGCAAAGATTCCGGTCGAAATGAGCAGTGAGAACTGGAGATCTGAAAAAACATAAATCAGAGCTGTGCACATGGGCCTGGGAGGTCATCAAATCTTTTGACTCCAGCCATATGTATGACATGTGTTTGGGTGTAAAGGTTCCAGAAATAAATAAAGTGGATGTTCTTTTCTCCAGGGAATCACCTACACAGAGGTGTTAGTTAACATTGTACATGGTGAGGGAGATAAAAAATGGACAAAGAACAGAGAACGGAAGTGGAGACTCATCTCTATAATGTACAGAGAAGGGGAGTCATTAGGGAATTAAAGGGAGAATCAGAAGAATGGAGTACTTTCTTAGCACTAGAAGTTGCTACGCAGGCTGCTGGGAGAGAAAAGACATCAGTGGTAGCTCTGCAGTCAACTCAGAATGCTGTGATACTGATATGCCAAGTAAGGTGTGTCCACTGGGCAATAGTGGCCAGACAGTTATAGGGATAACCAATGGTGTTTGGATTGGGTTTAAGGCCTATTCTGTGGGAAGGGATTCAGGCCTGGTACTGTAATCCTGGTTAAAAACCCAAGACTTGGCCCTAGGGAGGAGCATGCTACTGTTGTTTTGCCAAATGATATGTTGTCAAAGTGCCTTCTAAATATTGACAGCCATAGATTTGTGCTGCCCACAACTTGACCAGAGAAACTGCTCACTGCAGTCCTCAGCAGCAAAGTGCTGAGGGTAAGTGTCTATTGAGTACTCTGGTCTAAATGGTTCATCTGTATTCACTCCCAACCCCAAAGACCCAGGGAACATCATGGAAGAGTCAGAGGGTGAGGAATAGAGCTAAGAAATACTATCTTTCAGCTATGGTATCTTTGTTACTTTCCTATTGCTGTGAAGGAACACCATGGCCAAGACAACTTATAGAAGAAAGAATTTATCAAGGGCTTACAGTTTCGGAGGGTTCATCCATGACCATCATGTCAAGAAGCATGGCAGCATGTGGTCAGGCATGGCTCTGAAGATTCGACCTGAGACCTTACATCTCAATCTACAAACATGAGGCAGAGAGCTAACTGGAAATGGCACGGGCTCTTAAAACCTCAACATCCAGTCCCAGTGACCACGCCCCAACAAGGTCACACCTCTAATCCTTCCCAAATAGTTCTACCAACTGGGTAACAGGCATTCAAACATATAAGCCTATGAGACTGTCCTCATTCAAACCACCACACGTGGCATAACTTACCCCCATGAAATCACTGTAGCTATGTTTACCTGTACAAGATCAACCCAACAAGATCAATCAGCATTCTAATAAGCATCACTAATTGGATTCAGTGAGTTATTAACAACAACAAAAATAGGAGGTCATGAAGTAGGGGGAAGGGAATATTGGGATACCTGGGGAAGTAGGAGGGAGGGACTGGGGCTTCTGCAAGGAGTAAGAGGGACAAGGTGCATATGATCAAGGCCTGTAGGAAGCACAGGGAGATCCAGGAATGTTAGCACATTGGGTTGTCCCTTCAAGGGAAGGAACGCATAACCTGTTATCTAGCCAGAAGGGTGGGAGTAAATACCCATTCTAGCTTGGTGAGTTTTGTGCTATCTGTGTGGCCAGAGACCACACTGGGTTCTCCCCCAGACCCTTATCATAAGCTTGGTTTTCTCAGTCAATCTATGGAACCCATCTTTTTTGGAAGGGGACACATATACCTTACAAAGAATTCAGTGTAGTTCACATCTGAGTTTTATTTATTTATATTAGCTTACTTTGTTCTTCAAGAAGATTTATGGATGTTTTTATTGTGCACAAGTAATTGAGTTAATTAATCACCAGGAAAGTTTTCACCAAATTGTGCTGTGCTTAAATAATCCTAAAATAAGTTACTAAGGGTCAGACTCCTGAAGTTTGAACCAACACAGGCTACTTAGTCATGTCGAACACCGAACTGCTTCCTTGCTTCCCGGGGACATTACTCTGCTGGCCATGATCTTTGCAGAGACCCCCATAAAGATGCACTGTTTACGTGTATGACATTGTTCAAAGAATATATAAAAGATGGTTTGCAAAAAACAAAGGAAGAAGAAGAGGATGTAGTAATCACAAAAGCCGAATTCAGAACCATAAAATTTCAACAAAATAGTGGTATGGGATGTTCCAGACAGAGAGAAAAATATTGGCACAGAAAAAATGGCTGGATTTAAGGATTAAAACATACATGATGAACTTTGGGAATGAAATTTAAGTTCAGCTATGGGGAATTAAGAAACAAAGGGGTAACGAGAGTGTATTGCTGCTCACCAGCTATGAGTCCCTTACTGCGCTTATGTAAAGGTTGGTGTGCAAATAGAGTGGCTGTGTGGGGAGAGTACACGCTTGGTGAATTGTACTCCCAAGAATGTAATGGCTGAAAACAAGGAGTGATTTGCAAATCATAGTCACATTGCCATTATGGACGCAGTAATAACCTGAGTTTCCCTGTAATAATAGTACTTATCACCCCACTCCAGGCAAAGGGGAGACTTTCCATCTCAGATACACTTTGTAATTATTAGTTAAGCAAGGCTTCTTTCTGTGTGTATGCCTTTTTAAATGATCCGGTTAAGCTTTTATCTTTTCCCCAGAGAGCTAATCAAATATGTGATAAAACCACTTAGAACCACATTATAAATTTCCTTTCTTCCTGCCTTCTCTCGTGTACTCCCCCTTGGTGATAAAAATGTGCTGTCTGTTTAAAAACAGAACAAAATGAACAAAAACACACTTTGCTAACCGGTCTCTCTTTTTCATAATGATGTCTGCTCATCATATCTACCCTGTGAATTGAGCCAGCACCCTGTATTTTGGTGGTACATAGTGACAGAGAAGAAAAGGCTGTCTTCCAGATATAAATTAAGTCTCAGATCAACACTATGGGTCCCAGAGCAAGACTTGTTTTGTGAAACAGTGACTATAAACACCCGGTATGGTTCTCCCCATATCAGTGGCTTGGGAACATAGAATCGAGAAATTCACATTTGAAATGTTTCAAACTGTAGTGAAGCCAGTGGTCCAGCTAGTATGTGTGTTATCTTCACAACACTTATGCTAGGTGATAGACAGTTCACTGTATCCTGAAGATGGTTCTTACTCAGAAGGAAGTCAACATGGGTCTCCTGAAATGGTTGGTACCAATTCTACCAATTCAAAACCAACTTGAGCCTCTCAAATACTACAGATATTCAGTTTTGCTTCTCAATTCCCAAGTCTCACATCTCCTACCCATTAGTTTGACTTAACTCCTTATTTCCTCCGCTGCTCTGCTGAACATACTAGATTTTTGTCCTCCTAAAGTGTCTTCCATCACAGAGGGCAAATGGTGCTCCAGGGCTACCCTGAGAATGGTTAAGGAGAAGGGCACAACCATGTCCCACATTTAAGACCCAAGTCTATACTGTTCTCAACAGGGTCCACCACTGTATATGTTCTCGGGGTCCTTCCCAACACATGGTCTCAGTCTCTTCCTCCTCATTACAGACTCACATCTAGGTTAGTCTGATTTGCTTGTAAAGACGTTTCCTCATTTTTTCCTAATAAATTCATTGAAATTTATTCTGTGTTCCACTCAAACACACACCCATTACTTGAATTGCCTGGGCTTAGCTGTATTTCTCAGACATGTCATGTCCACTCACCTTCAACTCTGTGTAATCCCACCAGCAATGGAGGAGTGTTCTCCTTTCTTCACATCCTTGCCATCATGGGCTGGCTTTGATCTTAGCCATTCTGATTGGTGTAAGGTGAAATCTCAGGATCAATTAATTTGCATTTTCCTAATGGCAAAGGATGGTGAACATTACTTTAAGTGCTTCTTGACCATTTGAAATTCCTCTATTGAGGATTCTCTGGTTAGCTCTGTACCCCATTTTTGTTCTTTTGTTTTTTGTTTTTTTGTTTTTTCAAGACAGGGTTTCTCTGTGTAGCCCTGGTCGTCCAAGAACTTACTCTGTAGACCAGGCTGGCCTCGATCTCAGAAATTTGCCTGCCTCTGCCTCCCAAGTGCTGGGATTAAAGGCATGCGCCACCACTGCCCAGCTCTGTACCCCATTTTTAATTGGGTTATTTGGGTTTTTTGGAGTCTAACTTCTTGAATTCTGTCAATGCAAAGTTAGTGAAGATCTTTTCCCAATCTGTAGGCAGCCATTTCGTCCTACTGACAGTGTCCTTTGCCCTACAGAAGCTTTTCAGTTTAATGAGGTTTCATTTGTCAATTGTTGATCCAAGAGCCTGAGTCATTGGTGTTCTGTTGAAGAAAATTTCCCCTGTGCTAATGCATTCGAAGTTGTTTCCCACTTTCTCTTCTAGTAGATTCAATGTATCTGGTTTTATGTTGAGGTTCTTGATCCATTTGGACTTGAGCTTTGTGCAAGGTGATAAATATGATCAATTTGTATTCTTCTACTTGCAGACCACCAGCACCATTTGTTGAAGATGTTTTTCCCCCCACTGTATGGTTTTGACTTCTTTGTCTGCTATATTATTAGAACCTGAAATTATCTATTTTCCTTAACATTTTTAGTCCTCAGAAGCTGATAGAGCACTATTTTATTTCCTAAATCCTACATCAAACATATTGATCATTTTTCCTGTGTTATTCATTATCATATATGTGAACTTGGATAGTCAGCTCCTAGGAAAACACATGTCATAATTGAAAAATCACTTTATTTGCTTGTACACTGCCAGTGTATCTGGCACATAGTAGACTTTAAAAATAGTTGTTGAATGAATAATGGAAATGCTTATGAAAAGTTGGTTGGTTGATTAGTGGCCTGGGGTGGAATTAGACAGATGATAAAGCAGAGTAGAAATTAAAAGAAGGAAGAGAAGATATCATTTTTAAAAATCAAACTGTGCCCTAGATCCCTGGGTCTGATCTAGATTTGTGGAAGAAGAGAGAGGAGGTGGGGGAAGAAGTGGGTTGTCAGCAGAGAATGTGTCCAAGTCCTCAGGGGAATTTGATTATGCCGAGAGCTCTGAGTCATTTTGGGAAGTCAACAATCCTTCATCACCCCCTGAAAGCGGCCACCCCCAATTAAGCTTTGAGGCAGTTTGGGGTTCTCTCTTCTCTTCCTGCTTTGAGGAGAGGGAGCTCATTTTGCTATGACTGTTCAGTGCCCTCAGTGCTGTGGTTTCGCTGGATTCAGATCCTGTTGGTGTACATTCTGCAGAACCAGTTACCATTGTGATCATCTTTCTTCTGCACTTGGGAAACTGCTGAGTGCAGGACAGGTGGACTGTTCGAGATGGTCTCAATGACTAGCACAAAGTCCCCTTATCCTAGAGACCCCAAATCTTACCCTTGTGCTCTAATCCGTGGCACATTTTCTCAGCCCAAGATGCTATCTTTGGGTCTTTCCTCCTTGTCATTCCCATTATCAGGAAGCCACTCAATCCTGCCTCTTCTGCTCTCCTCTGTCTCCCAGATTTGGTTTCTTTGTCGTCTGAGTTACCTTGTCCTCATCCTGCTCTTCCCCTCTCCCCACCCAAATTATGACAAACACCTCCTATTCTTTCTTCTGCCTCAAATCTTTCCCCTTCTTTAGACACTTCCACTGTCACCAGTAAAATCACAAAAGTTCAGAGTTTATGACATCATTCTTCCATGTCAAATATCAGCAGTTTCCTAGAGCAGGCAGTAGGATCAAGAGCCTAAGTTTCTCAATTAAACATTCATAACCTTCTGTACAAAATCACTACTTACATTCTTCTGCCAGTCTACATAGCATAGCAATTCTGCCTGATTCTGAACTTTCTACATCTTAGGTTTTCTTGTCTATTTTGTCTTTCAAAAACTAACTCAGAATTCATCTTCCCTGGAAATATTTCGTTTCAATGAACAAGAAAAGCAGGGGCTTCAGAAATTACTCATTCACTAACTCCACAGGTGAAGACAGAGCTGGATAATATAACTATGTTCAATCGTTGTGTGATCATGGTCAACACTTAACTCAGACCTAGGGATGCAAAGAAGAGCAAAACCCATCACCCCTAGCTAGAAGATCTAAAACATGGGACCCAGCATTTATTGAGGCCAACAAGGTATTACTTTTATGTAGAGCGGATGAGCACCAGCAATCCTCTAGGATACAGCCATCATTTTACTCGATGGAGATACTCATGCTTAGCAGTCCCAGAGGTTTGGTATCAATAAATGAGTCAAACATGACTGGAATACCCATTCAATGCCTGACTGGTTCAAAGCTCAGTGCTCCTTATCCCTGTGTACTCAGACCCACAGAGAGGTGAGGGAAGTAATGAGAACCAGAGTAGCAAGTAGGTACAGGGACAGGAACCAGCAAAGAAACCAAGATAAGAGCAAATGAGGCTTCTTCATGCCATGTGAGGGCGGGGCCTCGCTTCCAGCCAACTGAATCCCTTCCAGAGTAGTTAATGAAGGGAAGTCTTTGAAGCTTGGCCTGACTTCTGGTTTCCACATCTACTACTGTCACTCATCCTCAGCCATCCTCTCCTCCAAGGGGTCCGACTTTTGTCTTTTGAAAGACTAGACAGATAGATAGATAGATAGATAGATAGATAGATAGATAGATAGATATGCTTACTTACAAGGCCTAGTAATCATAACTGACACAAGAAATGGTGATTTAAAACAAAAGCATACATTTTTAGAGGCTCAAGCATCTGCAGTTCTGGTGTTGATAAGGGCAAATCGAATCGTCTGGGGCAAGAGGACCCAAAATGATCTGTTTATGTCTTATGCCCCATCTGAAATGGTGAGACTAGCTTGAGTCTGGCTAAGTCTCTCAAACAGGCTGCTTGTCTGTGCTGATGTAGCTGGCTTCTAAGAGAGAGGAAAAATAATAACTACAAGATATCTTACTTGGGTGGTGGTGGTGGGAAAAAAAAACCCAGTATTTCAAGGCTATTCTTGGCTTTAATACATAGGGAGTCCAAGCCTGTCTACAGGAGTCCCTGCCAAAAAGGAAAACAAAATGACTGCAAACCTCTTAAAAGGCCAGACCCCAAAGTCACATAATGTCACTTCTACTGCAATCTGTTGACAGAAACAAGTCAAGAGACAAACTTAGAGTCCAGGCAAGGGGAAAGCTCCACCTCTTGCTGAAATGTTACATCCACATCTCAAAAGGTACATTGGCTCTTATATATCTCTTGGAAAGCGATCAGCTATGGTGCTTTTTAAATATATCAGTAGATTATCTTCCCAAGGTCAAGCCTCTTTGTTTGTGTTTATTTTTTTTCTCATATTGCCTAGCACAACACCCAAGGGGTGGAAACTGCACTGACAAATCTAACACCTATGAAGGAGCTGGCTGCTGCCCCCGCTCGCTCTCTTCCTCATACTGTTTCCTCAGTGTGGTGAGAGCCCGGGCTTTGGAAGTGGGATGTCTAGGTTGGCACTGAGATTCTCTCACAAACAAATTGGGTGGAGTTCAAGAAGAAATTTAGTCTTTCTATAAATATTTCTGTACTGTGAAATCAGAGTAAGGTTTTATATTTCAGAATTGTGAGAACTGGAGGAGATAATATGTATAAGAAAATTAGCATGGTGCCAAGAATATGGTAATTTTTCAAAATATGATAATTATATTAAAATTTTTCCTTTTCTATTTTTCGTGATCTCTACAAAATCTCTACCAGTACAAGCATGATACTTCCCTCAAGGCCATTTCTTAGTTGAAACAATCCATGATCATCCAGCTGGAAATGAATTTACTTTGTTTCTTGAAGTTTGGTTTTGAGCCAGAGTCTAACTGCATAGACCAGGCTACCCCTGAACTTGCTATCCTCTGCCTCAGTCTCCCTAAAGCTAGGATTACAAACAAATTTAATTATGCCCACTGCTTGAAGTCTTAAAGTTCTAGGTCATAAAAAATAGTGCTGGTGGGAAATAGACCATCTAGTTCCTCACCTCTTGCTTATGGAGGTAAAGAAATGTCCTAATGATTGAAACAAGTTGGCCAACTCCACACAGCCAACACAGCTGGGATGGGATCCAAGCTCTCTCATCCTGTAGTAACCACAGACTTCTTGTTTCAGTATGAAGAAGAGAAAATAGAGAAATAATAAGATCTAAGAGATGGAGCCAACAAGACCTCTGGAATCAAATTCTTATAAGGAGTTCAGAATCCAAGGTCTCCAACTGGTGGATGAGCTCACAGAAAGAAAATGGACAGTATATGTGCTTTGCTCGGTTCACACAGTAGTTTTGCATTTGGTTTGAAAGAATTCATAGGCTTGTAAATTAGCTTAATAAGAAAAGGAGCCTAACACCAAGCCTGACAACTTGAGTTCGATCCTCAAGACCAATATGGTGGAAGGAGGGAACTAACTCATGCAAGTTGTCCTTTGACCTCCATGTGGGTGCACACAATAAATAAATAAATTGATTAATAAATAATTCCCAAAGCATTTTTTAAGAAGTGGGGAGAGATTGATATAAAACTTCAGATTAACAAGGAGAGGATGCCACTGCTGGTGCTGCCACTGTTGCTGCATTTGCCGCGTCCACCTGGTCTGCTGAGGGGGAATTTCTCTCAGGAATCAAGGCCCGAGGACCCATCTCCTCCGCATACAGGGTGGAAGGAGAAAAACGACTCTGTTCTCTGACTTACACACTCGTCAGTCAGAGCACACATACCTCTTGACTTCCCCAACCTTCCAGTTTCCATCTGTGGCTGGGGATCTCAGCCTGGGACATAGGGCTCCATAGCCAAATAGCGCCAGGAGAAAGCTAGCCTCCCAGGAGTGTGGACAAGCCTGTGAGTGGGGTAAGGCCAGGACCTCTGCTCAGCAGGACTTGCCCAGAACCCTCAAGACACAGGGACTGAGGCATGCGTGGTCTTCCGGTTTCCTTCTCCGGCCTGGGAGCTGATCCTGTGACACAGGGCTCTATACTCAAATAGTGCCAGGAGAAAGCTGGTCTCCCAGGAGTGCCGACACACCTTTGAGCACAGGCAAGACCACCACTTTTGTTCAAATTCCTCAATCAAGAGGGACCCTTGCAAAGCCATCAGGACACAAGAACCAAGGAACAGCTGGGGACAGGATCCTTCTGGTTTCTGTCTGCACCCCAGAGCTGGCCCTGTACTACAGCTCTCCAAACCCAAATTCCAAGGAGTACTAACACAGAGGTTTGCAGGAGGGACAAGCCACGGTCAGAGAGAGCAAGACCAGCTAACACCAGAGATAACCAGATGGCAAAAGGCAAGGGCAAGAGCACAAGGAACAGAAACCAAGGCTACTTGGCAACATAAGAACTCAACTCTCCCACCGCAGCAAGCCCTGGATACCCCAACACACCAGAAAAGGAAGACTTAGACTTAAAATCACATCTCTAGAGGATGATAGAAGATTTTAAGAAGGAAATAAATAACTCCCTTAAAGAAATACAAGAGAACACAGGTAAACAACTAGAAGCCCTTAAAGAAGAAACATAAAAATCCCTTAAAGAATTACAGGAAAACACAATCAAACAGATGAAGGAAATGAACAAAACCATCCAGGAACTAAAAACAGAAATAGAAACAATAAAGAAACCACAAAGAGAGACAACCCTGGAGTTAGAAAGCCTAGGAAAGAAAGGGTCATATATGCAAGCATCACCAACAGAATACAAGAGATAGAAGAGAGAATCTCAGGTGCAGAAGATACCATAGAAAACATTGACACAACAGTCAAAGAAAATGCAAAATGCAAAAAGCTGCTAACCCAAAATATCCAGGAAATCCAGGATACAATGAGAAGACAGAACCTGAAGATAATGGGTATAGAAGAGAGTGAAGATTCCCAACTTAAAGAGCCAGTAAATATCTTCAACAAAATTATAGAGGAAAACTTCCCTAACCTAAAGAAAGAGATGAACATAAACATTCAAGAAGCCTACAGAACTCCAAATAGATTGGACCAGAAAAGAAATTCCTCCCATCACATTATAGTCAAAACACCAAATGCACAAAATAAGGAAAGAATACTAAAAGCAGTAAGGGAAAAAGGTCAAGTAACATATAAAGGCAGACCTATCAGAATTACACCAGACTTCTCACCAGAGACTAGGAAAACTAGAAGATCCTGGGCAGATCTTATACCGACCCTAACAGAACACAACTGCCAGCCCAGGCTGCTATACCCAGCAAAAACTCTTAATTACCATAGATGGTGAAACCAAGATATTCTATGACAAAACCAAATTTAGACCGTATTTTTCCACAAATCCAGCCCTACAATGGATAATAGATGGAAAACGCCAAAACAAGGAGGGAAACTACACCTTAGAAAAAGCAAGAAAGTAATCTTTCAAAAAACTCAAAAGAAGATAGCCACACAAACATAAAAATAACATCGAAAATAACAGGAAGCAACAATCACTATTCCTTAATATCTCTTAATATCAATGGACTCAATTCCCCAATAAAAAGCCATAGACTAACAGACTGGATACATAAACAGGACCCAGCATTTTGCTGCATACAGGAAATGCACCTCAGAGTTAAAGACAAACTACCTCAGAATAAAGGGTTGGAAAACAATTTTCCAGGCAAACAGTCCAAAAAAACAGGCTGGAGTAGCCATTGTAATATTAGATAAAATCGACTTTCAACCAAAAGTCATCAGAAAACATAAGAAAGGACACTTCAAACCCATCAAAGGAAAAATCTACCAAGAAGAACTCTCAATTCTGAACATCTATGCTCCAAATGCAAGAGCACCAACATTCATAAAAGAAACTTTACTAAAGCTCAAAGCACACATTGCACCTCACACAATAATAGTGGGAGACTTCAACACCCCACTCTCATCAGTGGACAGATCTTGGAAGCACAAACTAATCAGAGACACAGTGAAACTAACAGATGTTGTGGACCAAATAGATTTAACAGATATCTATAGAACATTTCATCCTGCATCAAAAGAATATACCTTCTTCTCAGCACCTCATGGTACCTTCTCCAAAACTGACCATATAATCGGTCACAAAACAAACCTCAATAGATATAAGAAGACTGAAATAATCCCATGCCTCCTATAAGATCACTACGGATTAAGGCTGGTCTTCAATGGCAACAACAACAACAGAAAGCCCACATATACATGGAAGCTGAACAATGCTCTACTCAATGATAACTTGGTCAAGGAAGAAATAAAGAAAGTAATTAAGACTTCCTAGAATTTAATGAAAATGAAAGTACAACATACCCAAACCTATGGGACACAATGAAAGCAGTGTTAAGAGGAAAACTCATAGCTCTGAGTGCCTCCAAAAAGAAACTGGAGAGAGCATACACTAGCAACTTAACAGCATACCTTAAAGCTCTAGAACAAATAGAAGCTAATAAACCCAAGAGGAGTAGAAGGCAAGAAATAATCAAATTAAGGGCTGAAATCAACCAAGTAGAAACAAAAAGAACTATACAAAGAATCAACAAAATCAGGAGCTGGTTCTTTGAGAAAATCAACAAGATGGATAAACCCTTAGTCAGACTAACCAGAGGGCAAAGAGACAGTATCCAAATTAACAAAATCAGAAATGAAAAGATATAACAACAGATTCTGAGGAAATTTTAAAAAATCATCAGATCCTACTACAAAAGCCTACACTCAACAAAATTGGAAAATCTGGATGAAATGGACAATTTTCTAGATAGATACCAAATACCAAAGTTAAGTTAGGTAATAAACCATCTAAACAGTCCCATAACCCCTAAAGAAATAGAAGCAGTCATTAAAAGTCTCCCAACCAAAAATAACCCCAGAACCAGATGAATTCAGTGCAGAATTCTATCAGATCTTCAAAGAAGACCTAATACCAATACTCTTCAATCTATTCCATAAAATAGAAACAGAAAGAACACTACACAATTCATTCTATGAGGCCACAGTTACACTGATACCAAAACCTCAAAAAGACCCAACAAAGAAAGAAAACTTCAGACCAATTTCCCTTATAAATATTGATGCAAAAATACTCAATAAAATTCTTGCAAACCGAATCCAAGAACACATCAAAATGATCATTCACCACGATCAAGTAGGCTTCATCCCAGGGATACAGGGATGGTTCAATACCTGGAAATCCATCAATGTAATCCACTACATAAACAAACTCAAAGAAAAAAACCACATGGTCATTTCATTAGATGCTAAAAAAGCATTTTACAAAATTCAACATCCCTTCATGATAAAAGTCTTGGAAAGATAAGGAATTCAAGGCCCATACCTAAATATAGTAAAAGCAATATGCAGCAAACCAGTAGCCAACATCAAAATTAAATGGAGAGAAAAATGAAGCAATCCCACTAAAATCAGGGACTAGACAAGGCTGCTCTCACTCTCCCTATCTATTCAATATAGTACTTGAAGTTCTAGCTAGAGCAATTAGACAACAAAAGAAGGTCAAAGGGATACACACTGGAAACGAAGAAATCAAAACATCACTATTTGTAGATGATATGATCGTATACTTAAGTGACCCAAAAAACTCCACCAGAGAACTGCTAAAGTCAATAAACAACTTCAGCAAAGTGGCTGGATATAAAATTAACTCAAAGTCAGTGGCCTTCCTATATTCAAAGGATAAACAGGCTGAGAAAGAAATTAGGGAAATGACACCCTTCACAATAGTCATAAACAATATAAAGTATCTTGGTGTGACTCTAACCAAACAAGTGAAAGATCTGTGTGACAAGAATTTCAAGTCTCTGAAGAAAGAAATTGAAGAAGACCTCAGAAGATGGAAAGATCTCCCATGCTCATGGATTGGCAGGATTAATATAGTTAAAATGGCCATCCGGCTGAAAGCAATCTACAGATTCAATGCAATCCCCATCAAAATTCCAATTCAACTCTTCATAAACTTAGAAAGAGCAATTCTCAAATTCATTTGGAATAACAAAAATTCCAGGATAGCAAAAACTGTTCTCAACAATAAAAGAACTTCTGGGGGAATCCGCATCCCTGACCTCAAGCTAGACTACAGAGCAGAAGTGATAAAACAAAACAAAACAAAACAAAAAAAAAAAACCAAAAAAACTGCATGGTATTGGTACAGTGACAGGCAGGTAGATCAATGGAATAGAATTGAAGACCCAGAAATGAACCCACACACTTATGGTCACTTGATCTTTGACAAAGGAGCTAAAAGCATCCAGTGGAGAAAAGATAGCATTTTCAACAAATGTTGCTGGTCAACTGGCAGTCAACATGTAGAAGAATGTAAATGGATCCATTCCTATGTCCCTGCACAAAGCTCAAGTCCAAGTGGATCAAGGACCTCCACATAAAACCAGATACACTGACTCTAATAAAAGAGAAAGTGGGGAAAAGTCTCGAATGCATGGGCACAGGGAAAAAGTTCCTGAACAGAACACCAATGGCTTATGCTCTAAGATCAAGAATCGACAAATGGGACCTCATAAAATTGCAAAGCTTCTGCAAGTCAAAGGACACTGTCAATAGGACAAAACGGCAACTAACAGATTGGAAAAATATCTTTACCAATCCTTTATCCGATAAAGGGCTAATATCCAATATATATAAAGAACTCAAGAAGTTAGACTCCAGAGAACCAAATAACCCTATCAAATACAGGGAACAGAGCTAAACAGAGAATTCTCAACTGAGGAAACTCAAAGGGCTGAGAAGCACCTAAAGAAAATGCTCAACATCCTCAGTCATCAGAGAAATGCAAATCAAAACAACCCTGAGGTTCCACCTCACACCAGTCAGAATGGCTAAGATCAAAAACTCAGGTGACAGCAGATGTTGGAGAGGATGTGGAGAAAAAGGAACACTCCTCCATTGCTGGTGAGATTGCAAGCTGGTACAACCACTCTGGAAATCAGTTTGGAGGACCCTCAGAAAATTGGACATAATGCTAATTGAGGACCCAGCTACACCACTCCTGGGCATATACCCAGAAGATGCTCCAACATATAATAAGGACACATGCTCCATTATGTTCATAGCAGCCATATTTATAATAGCCAGAAGCTGGAAACAACCCAGATGTCCCTCCAAAGAGGAATGGATACAGAAAATGTGGTACATTTACACAATGGAATACTACTCAGCTATTAAAAACAATGACTTCATGAAATTCGCAGGCAAATGGATGGAACTTGAAAATATCCTGAATGAGGTAACTCAGTCACAAAAGAACGAACACGGTATGTAATCACTGATAAGTGGATATTAGCCCAAAAGTTTGGAATATCTAAGATTCAATTCACAGCAACTGTTGGACTGAACATCGGGTCCCAGATGGAGGAGTTGGAGAAGGGACTGAAAGAGCTGAAGGAGTTTGCAGCCCCATGGAAGGAGCAACAATGGCAACTGGCCAGACACCCCAGAGCTCCCGGAGACTGGACCACCAACCAAAGAATACACATGGAGGGACCCATGGTGCTGGCCACATATGTGGCAGAGGATGACCTTGTTGGCCATCAGTGGGAGGAGAGGCCCTTGGGCCTGAGGGTGTTAGATGCCCCAGTATAAAAATGCCAGGGAGGAAAGATGAGAGTGGGTGGGTGAGTGGGTGGGGGAGCACCCTCATAGAGGCAGGGGTGGGGGATGGGATAGGGAGTTTCCAAAGAGGGGACCGGGAAAGGGGAAAACATTTGAAATGTAAATAAAGTATCAAACAACAACAAACAAACAAACAAACAAAAAACACAAAAAACTTCAGATTACCAGTCTCTGTTGAATACATCTGGTCCATCTTCCCGGGAGGCCAACAATTTACTGCAGAGTGTTTAGCTGCCATGCTGAGTAAGGCTGTGAGCTCCAGTCCTTGGATCTGAGTGACTCTGCCTAAGCTGTGTGAGCCTCCTCAGCAAGTCAGGCATGGGAGTTCAGCACTACTGCCCTGAATGAAGACACTGGGAAACCACACTTACAGCTGATGTGTGGGTCTCGGTTGTGGATCTTTATTTTCTACTTCCCTATAAAAGGCGAACTCCTTCAGAGCAGTTAGCACACCTCAGCACTCTTTGTTTTTGTTTTTGTTTTGTTTTTTCATACTTTATTTACAGTTCGAATGTTTCCCCCTTTCCAGATCTCCCCTTTGGAACCTCCCCATTTCCTCCCCCCTCCCCTGCCACTATGGGGGTATTCCCCCACCCACCAACCCACCCACTCTCATCTTCCCTCCCTGGCATTCTCCTCTACTGGGGCATCTAACACCCTCAGACCCAGGGGCCTCTCCTCCCCCTACTCTACCGCATATGTGGCCAGCACCATGGGTCCCTCCATGTGTATTCTTTGGTTGGTGGATCAGTCTCCAGGAGCATCGAGGGGTCAGGCCAGTTACCATTGTTGCTCCCTCCCTGGTGCTGCAAACTCCCTCAGCTCATTCAGTCCCTTCTCCAAGTCCTCCATCCCTCAGCACCTTTTGAAGGCAGTACTGATCAGTGTTTTATGTCTCCCAGATACTGACTTACAGTTTCCCACATGTTGCTTGCCTTCCTTTGGAATATTTTTAATTAGGGGAAGAAGCAGAATCAGAGAAGGTGTGGTGTAACTTACAAAAGATGGAACATCTACAGTGTGTGGAGCTGGGTATTAAGGGTTTCTGCTCTTCTGGGCTTCCCGGCACACATACTTTTTTTTCTTCTGAACACAGAGATTTCATTTTCTTCCTGGAAACCATTTCCTTTCTGTCTGTGTGGTTTGGGTGAGGCTGATCCTGTGGGAATGTGACTCAGACCTGTTCAGTGAGAATTCTGATTGTCCGGACCTTGGTGATTGGCTTGAGATGTGGGCTGCTGGAACTATCTTCTTGAGTTAAGTTGACCCTGGATAAGGCCAGCCTCTGCATTTTTTCAGGCTTCTTTTGATATGGGAGAGAGAGAGAGAGAGAGAGAGAGAGAGAGAGAGAGAGAGAGAGAAAGAGTTGTGAAAACTACTTAGGTTTATACACACCACTCTGCCCTGGCATCCCTCAACATTCTGTTTGCTTCTAGAAAGACCCTCTCATCCTTCCAACAGTCACAGACCATATAGCTAGAGACCCAATGCTATCTCATTATGTATCTATTATCCTGGTTACATCTGTCTCCCAGAAAGTACAGGACTCCGGAGTGACCTCATGTTTTCCAAATGCTAATGTAAACACAGCTCTATTGTTAACAGCGTTATCACCTTCAGAGAATACACAGAGACAGACTTAACACAGAAAAGAAAGCCTTTACTGCTGGCTGATGGCTACACAGCGAACTAGCCCAAATCACACAGTCTAAACCTTACAGCTCTTTGTCTTTTATGCACAAAAAACACAACCTGATTGTCACACTTCAGACAGCAAGAAGCAGAACTACAAAAGCCAAAATGCAAGGTTAATACATTTAGGGATTTTCCTGGATCCTGAAACTATAGGCCAGGTCTTTAATGGATTAGGTTTTTGTTCCCATTTTGACAAGTGTTGGGACCTACATAGTAGGTTTAAAGGTCGAAATGGTGTCTCTAATATGACATCACTTATGCTAAGGTCTGGGGACCTGTTACCCTATAGGTAATAAGGGAAACTCCTACACACACCTCACACTTGCAGGCCCCAAACCTTTTCCGAGTGTCTTTGCTCTCCATAAAACTTTTGTTCTGAGAATACACAGCTACCTACGTTAAATGTAAATTTCAGGCCATTGTTTCAGAGTAAGCTTTTTATGAAGTCCTAAAAGAGAAGGCCAAAAGCCAAAATGAAGTCAAACCATTCAATCACCCTATGTCATTGAACTTAATCTAAGTTCTTATCTGAGCTTCTGAGAAATCAGGAAAGAGACATCAGCCAAAATTCCCAAGGCAGTCAGCATCCATTGGCAGGAAATGAGATCTCAGTTGCTTTAGTCCTTACAAAAGCTAATTTCCTGCATTTTTCTTATTGTTGTGTCTTCCCCACTCCTGCTTTACATGTAAGTGCCTTTGAAATGACTAATCTGGCTTTCATTCTTTTCTGCTTTTTTTCAGAACTTTTCTGTGTCTGAGGCTGAGCTCTCCTGCTCACCCCATCAGATCACTCTTGTTTTATGAAGTGAAGCCTTTCAGGCTGCTGGAACTGCAGAGTAAACCAGTTTGGCTTCTGCTGTATCATGAATCCATGGGTCTCCCCAAGATTCACAGAGTAAAACCTAACCTCTAGCGTGGTGAGGAAAGGGGGACATTTGGTTTGCCTTCCATTATTTTAATAAAATGCTGATGTTGGGGCTCATATTTTAAGATAGTCTATTTAGCTTACAGTCACGGATGCTCAAGTAAACCTGCACCAGTGTCATGCCAACTCTGGTAAGACCACATAGTGAATGGTATCAAATGCCAGCCTCTTTTCCTTCTTATGATTCTTGCAAACCTTGCTGCAGAGAGCTCCAGGATGAGCTGCATCATCAGCCCCTTTTGTTCCAGGGCCCCGGGCTTCTTGGACTAAGCAGCTACTGTTTTTCTCCACTCCCCAGCCCAAAAGTGGTCATTACAGGACTTGCCAGGCTCTGATCATGCGAGCCAATCTAATAAACTCCTTTTAAACGTTGTGTGCATTCTATTGTTCCTATTCCTCTAGAGAATGCTGACTGATACAAGCACTCCCTCAAGAGAGTTAGTATTGGGTCTCATGGGAACTACTTTTATCTTATCCAACACCAGCATTTCATCAAGACCCACCTCTTAAAGGGGTCCACCACCTCTTAACATCGTCACATTTCAGACCAAGCTTTCAACATATGTTCTCTTGGAAGATGCAT
This sequence comes from Rhynchomys soricoides, assembly GCA_019843965.1. NCBI lineage: Eukaryota > Metazoa > Chordata > Mammalia > Rodentia > Muridae > Rhynchomys > Rhynchomys soricoides. The sequence goes on along the minus strand of JADRCH010000132.1, from coordinate 3,944,346 downwards.
TCAAGTCAGATCCAAACCAGAGCAAGAAGCAATAAAACTGTGAGCAAAGGCTTTCAATGAGGTTGTCACCCTTATAAAAGAAACCAAGAGAGCTTCCTTCCCATCAGGACCATGTGTGGATGCTACAAGTTACCTACGAGCTGGACAGTAGGCTCTCACTAGACAACAAATCTGATTAGCTGCCCCAACCTCTGGCACTGTGAGAAAGAAATTCCCATTGTTCGAAAGTGACCCAGTTTGTAGCATATTGTTACCGAAGACTGAACAGACGAAGATACTTTGTGTGGCTGTGTTTAAAGAGAATATAACCCACTCAACAACAGTCAGATTCAAGGAAAATATACAAATAGCAAATATGTCCAGGAAAAGAAGTTTTCTCTAGTATTTAGGAAAATGCAAATCAGAACCACAACAAGGTACAGCTGTACACGCACTATCATGGCTGTTATCAGAAAACAAAACATCAAATACTTGAGAGAAAAAACAAAGGACTATCAGAAGTGCAAAGCCATCCTCAGAATCACTGTGTTCGAAGCCACCCTGGGTTCCATGAGACCCCATATCAACTACAGGACTCACTCCTAAAAAGGACCTGTAAAGTAACATGTTGTCAGCAAGGGTATGGAAAAACTAAAGCCTGTGTGCTGATAGCAGCAATGTGAAATGCTATAGCCACTACAGCAGACAATATGCTATGGTCATTCCTCGAGATGGTAGTGTATGGTCCTGCAGTTCTACTTCTAGCTATGTACCCGTGTCCTAGTTTGCTGTTCATTGCTGTCATAAACACCAGGACCAAATGCAACTCAGGGAGGAAAGGGTTTATTTGGCTTACACTTCCATGTCACAATCCACCACTGAGAGAAGTCAGGACAGGAGCTCAAGACAGGAATCTGGAGGCAGAAGCTGAAACAGAAACCGTGGAAGAGAGACTGTTACTGGTTTGTTCCTCACAGCTTACACAGCCTGCTTTCTTATCCCACCCAGGGCCACCAGCTCAGAGATAGCAACACCCACAGTTTCCGGGTCCTTCCATATCAATCACTAATCCAGAAGATTAGCCTAGCAGCCAAACTAATGGTGGCATTTTCTCAGTTGAGGTTGCTCTTCCCAGACAACTCAGTTTATGTAAAGTTTACACAAAATGCACCAGGATGGCCACCGAAATGAAAACAGAAACTTAAAGAGCTATTTGTTCACTCATATTCATACCAACAATATTTATGATAGCCAAAAGTAGACTCAAACCACATGCCTGTTCTCAGACGAGTGGACAAATAAGATTTAGTATACAGTAGACACACATACACACACAATGGAATTCTATTAGCCTTAATAAGGAAGAAAGTTCTGACACATGCTACAGCAGGGTCGAACCTTGAGGATGTCCCCAAAGTGAAATGAATTTGTCACAAAGGCACAAATACTACAGGATTCCTCTCACGTGAGGTTCCTAGGGTAGCCATAGTCATACAATCAATGAGAGGAGCTGTTGGTTTCCAAGAGCTGGAGGAAGGGGAAAGTCAGGAAAATGGAACTAGTATGATGATGGGTCATGATGAGGGTCACACCTCAAATGTGGCAGCGCTTAATGCTGCAGCATGGCACTCCTTTAACAGGGTAAAACAGCATATTTTGTGTGACATATTTTGTGTGTTGTGTGGTTTTTTTTATCATAAATTTTTGATACAGGGTCTCATGTAGCCTAGATTAGCCTCATCCTTGATATGTGGCTGAGACTGACCATGAATTTCTGATCCTATTGCCTCTTGCCACTTAAGTGGTAGGATTACAGAAATCCCACCCAGTTTCTGGGATGTAGAAATAAAACCCAGGCTTTGGAAATGCTAGGTAAGCACTCTATCAACTGAGCTACATCCCCAACCTACAGTTTACTATATTTTTTTAAAAAAATAAATCTCTGTATTCTGTATCCCAAATACACCGTTTTAGACTTCAAACGTGATTTTACCTTTGCTCCAATGCCTAATTCCATCACTTGCTTTGTCCAGCAAAGACAACCTGAATATTATTGGTGCTCAATAAAAAGCTGGTTGAATGGGTAAATGAGTGCACTAGCGGAAATGAATACATTAATATTTATTTTCAATTAAGACAAGGGCTTCTCATTAGCCAGCAAACAGCAAGCGTATTACTAATTGGCCATGCTTAACCATCTGGAGAACACATGAGAGTTCAGCTTCAGAAATCCTAGCTGTTATGTGGGCCCCATTCAGGCTTAACTCACATACTGTCTGTGTCAGCACGTGAGAGCTGGCTTCGCCTTGTGTAGGCATATTTCAAGTGTTCCTTATGAATGGAAAGAGGTCAAGACGAGATACTTTTGCCATATCCTCAACAGTAACCAGCTCGGAAACAGTATATGCCTTGGTACTCTTCCAGAGAAGCCCATAGCAGTAACTGGACAAAAGCAGAAATAATTTAGACACGATATATAAGATTTAAATCATTCTCTCACCCTGTCTGGTTGATTTTTATATTCAAGTTTTCTTTAGCCATCTCCATCCTCATTGTACCTGCAACCAAGCCCATCACTGCTTAGTACCTGACTGCAGTCTAACCTGCTAACTGATATCTTTCTTTCTTCCTTCAGTTTTCCCTGCATCTTACTCCTTTGCCCTTGTAGCAGCTAGGCTATCCTCTCAGACTATGTGTCTGATTATATTATATCCTGACTCAGAATTTTAAGTGACCTCTAACTATGGAAAGTTAAAGACCATCGTCCTACTAGATCTGTGATGGTTTGAATATCCTCAGCCCAGAGAGTGGCACTATTAGAAGGTGTAGCCTTGTTGGACTAGGTGTGACCTTGTTGGAGTAGGTGTGTCACTGTGGGTATTGGATTTAAGACCCTCATCCTAGCTGCCTGGAAGTCAGTCTTCCACTAGCAGCCTTCAGATGAAGATGTAGAACTCTCAGTTCTGCCTGTATCATGCCTGCCTGGATGCTGCCATGATCCTGCCTTGATGATAATGAACTGAACCTCTGAGCCTGTAAGCCAGCCCCAATTAAATGTTATCCTTTATAAGACTTGCCTTGGCCATGGTGTCTGTTCACAGCAGTAAAACCCTAACTAAGACAAGATCTTTGCCCTGTCTGGCTCCTGCACAAACATTTAGGTTTTTGATGAAACTCCTTTTTCATTTTCTCTGGATCTAGCCAGATACTATGGATTCGTTCTCAGGAATTCAGTGATGGTTCACACCAGCCTCCCTCCTCACAGCTTCTCCTATTGTCTATTTAATTCATATTTCTCCTTCCACTCTTGTATGGTTCAAGTAAACTAAATTTGGCCTGAGGCTACCTCCACATCTGAGTCCTTCAAAGCTAACTGCAGCCTAAATTAGTGTATAGGCTGACAGCCCAACTAAGGAACATAATTTGTAACCAATCAGTGGTTAATAAAAAAATATCGATGGCCCAAATTATTCTCGAACGAGGCAAGCACCAATTCCAAAGCACGCATTGCCCTGCTGAGGTCTGAACCTTTGCAGGTTCTCGGGGGTACTCCACTTGTGGTAACTTGACCTAATAACTGAAATTCAGTAGGCAGATTTCTGGGGTTCATGTTAATTTCAAGACTTTGAAAAGGTACTAATGGTCACTAACTTGAGGTTTCTTCAATTTGTTTTAACATTTCAGGATCCCCACTAAGCGTGGTTTCTGTTTGAAGAATAGAAGGAATGCTCACTGAAGAGAGATGTATCTTAGTCTCAGGAAAGACTTGTACTCTACTCAGAGTACAAAGCCTATGACCAACATGTTGAGCACAGTGTGTGTGAGGGGTGGTCAGTGACTGAGCTCACACACATGAAATTCATGGTACCAAGCAACTACATCCCACAAACATGAGAAAGGCCCCGAGCTACAGCTGCTTTAGCAATGAAGACAACGCGTCATGCAGAACCCAGTGAAGGATTTCATTCCAACTCAAGCAGGAAGGGAAAGATTTTGAGGGAGCTGTAAAACTGAACGGGGAGTATGGGGGATGGCCACATGGACCTTTTTCAAGAAAGAGCATAACATCTAGATTAGCAGGAAGCCCTCTGAGGACTGGACAAAAGCCACTGAGCCTCAGATCTTGTCTTTCAGCAGCAGATAACTGCAATGTTTTCAACATCAGCAACTGTGCTTGGCTGTCCAGTGGTATTACTCCTGTGAGCTGAATTACCTACCCCTTTCCCTTCACTACCTTCCCCAAAGAAATCTCAATTGACAAAAACAATCAGTTAATGAGAGAAATCATGCCAGCAACAGACAGGATTGTCTGGGAATGCGTTGTCTCATGGTTAGAAGGAACTGGTGGCCTGGTTTGTAGTTCTATTCTTAGGGAGTAAGTATCCAACACCTGGCACTGTCTCTATCACTGTCAACTGAGTTTGACCCCTAGAGGGACACAAACAAGGTCAGATCTTCCCAGGACACAATATGGGGGAAGTGGTAGCACCAGGCAGATCTGGCATGAACCACATTTGTATGGGAATGTTTGGCCTCTGGCTGCAGTAGAACACGCTAGTAATCATAGTATACTCTTGTGGGGTCCTGCATGTTTCTTTCCTATGCACTGACTCACTTTCACTAGGAGGCAGGCAGTTTGTCCTCTGCCTTTTCTAGAGGGAGTGCTGAGACACAAAAAGGCTAAGACTCTTTTCCAAGAACTCACATGATCTTCTTGCATAGTCCGTGCACTCAGCCGCTATGGAGAATTGCATGGGAATTTCATTTGGTTGGTCAAAAGTATGGCCAGAACTCAGCATGTCCTTGGAACTAGAGATATAGCATCAGTCAGGGAGAAACTGTATCCTTCAGAATCTAGCATTCAAGCAGGGCAAGTGCCATGATGACAGGTAAATTATGAAAGAAAATAGGGGGTTCTAGCACTGGAACTTTCTTGACAAAATAAAACTGGGTAACTTAGAAGTGAGCAAGGAGGGCAAGGAGGTGAGCAGTCAATGTGGTCAACGAAATACTCTCCGAAGGTAAACTGGACATGGAGAAACATCGATGCAGGGGTCAGAGAAGAAAAATGTTCCACTGGAATGGACCTCAGTCATGGAGCTCCTGACACAAAATCAGCTCAAGGAGCTGAAAGGGAGAAACAAGTGGTGGTGACTCCCAGCACATCAAGGCCATGGAAGAGAAAGCGCTGGAGCTGTGTGAGCTCAGTGAAGCACTGGGGAAGGTGCTGGGGACAGCTAAGAGGAGGGAGAGCTGACAGTAGGGCCCGGGAGAAGGATGACTTCGAAACTGGGACAACCCCCAAGTGTGATCTTTGGCAAGAATACCAGGTACTAACTGTTCTCCGTGGCTGGCAGGAGTTGAAGGAAGCCTCCTGTCAGAGCTCCAGGGTGGAGCTGCTCATTCCGTGAACAGCATCCCCCTCGCTAAGTCCTGCCCTCCTTCAGAGTCTATTATTTCTGAGACCTATTCCAGCACAGATTCAGGGGGCGTGTGGGAGCTCTCTGTTGGAAGTATGTGTGTGCATCAAAGGGAGGGAGGAAGAAGCCAGAACTTTCCTAGTCTCTGAGGAATCTTCCAGATAGGGCTAATAGGGTGAACACTTGTCCTATGGCTCTTTAATGGCAAAATAGACATTAGGAAGTCATTGCAGGCACCCTTCCACACAGTCTAGAGCTATTCTGAATACAGCAATTCATCAGCTAGGGAGAATACCCACAAAGGATAAAGACAATGTATGAGTTGAGGGCAAGGGTTTTAAGTTGGGCTTCAACATTTGCTAACTGTCTGGTCCATTTAATGCTCTAAACTCAGTCTCCACCTCTGAGGTATGGAGACAACGCCCACATTCCAGGTTCCTCAAGTATCCTGCGTGTTCAGAACTAAGCAGGGAGTTAGGCTCTGAATAAGTACTTAGTAAGTGTTACTCTCATTCACTATTACAGAGTGACTGCCAATATCACATGATTTAAGACCCTCAACCCATGAAGAATCACAATGCTTTGAAAAGGAAAGTCAAAGATCAAAGGCACCAGAGTGAATAGGAATGGGAACAATAATGAGAACATAAAGACTTGAAGGGTAAAGTTTATGTAAAAGGTTATTATTAATATATTTTCAAGGTCAGAGGGTGAAGGGCTGCAAGACAGAAACAGCGTCAGAACTACCATGATCCCCAGCATTCTCTGCCAAATATCAAAGCAAGCTCACACATGTGTTAGCATTGCCTTTAATCTCTGTTACAAGTCTCCAGGATCTGAATTTCCCATTTTTACAGAAAAAGAAAGTGAGACTGAGGGACCAAATACAAACAGGGGAGATGAGGTGGTGTTTATTTGACTTCAATATCAATAGTTTCCTCCCCATAACCTGTCAATAAAACCCCAAGGAAACCTGTCTTATAATTATAGATGTAATGGCTCTACACGTCTATGTGTGTTCCCCACTTTATAGCTTACATGTATGTCAGTTCTCACAGAGTAACTATCTGGTCCTTTGTGTCTGGCATAGGGGTGTATCAGTACCATTTCTGAATGTTGAGGTCTCTTTGTGTAGCATGAGGAATGCTGGAAGGGAAGCACAGAGGAGCAATTCCTTCCATTCATGCTGAGAAATCATCACCCAAAACAATAGAAAGGCTCTCTTTTCAAAGAGGAGCATGCCAGGTGAGGTGCCATGGAGCTGTCCAGAGGAAAGGCATAAGAATGGAATGTGTGTCAGCTGGAGCAAATGAAGCCACAGTATGGGGGTGAGGAGGCATCAGTCTTGTTCAGAATACTGAAGCTACACACGGGAGGCCTGCAACATGATGCAGAGAGCATCCAGCCTGGAAGAGCAGGCTGCCATGCCTCCCATGACATGGTTTAGGGGAAAGCTCATTTTGAAATCTAACTGACACTGTGGCAATGCTGAGAAGGAATTTCATGGGGTAGCTGGGTCTTTAGGAGGAATTAATGCAGTTCTCCTGGGACTGGATTAGTTGCCTTGAGAACAGACATTATAAACCAAGGCAGCTACTGGTGCCTTAGCTCCTTCACAGGTCACTGCGTGTTTTCTGTCGTTATGATGTATCCTGAGCCCTTTACCAGATGAAGCTGCCTTGTCTGGACTTTCAACTACTAAAACTCTGAGCTAAAAAAACTTCTTCCCTTTATAAATCGTCCAATTCCAAGTATTCTGTATATAGATAGAATATAATATGAGATATAGTATCAGAAAAGATTGAGGAGAAAAACGGCTCAGCAGTGAGAGACACTAAGGGCTTCGTGGCAGGTGAGCAGCCTGATGATGTTTATATTTTAATGTATTCTGTCCACTGCCTGACACCGGGTATGTTAACACAGAGGTCGAACACTTGCCTGATATGCATCGAGTCCTAGGTGCAACCTCCAGGGCTGAAAGGAAAATAAAAAAGATCGTTAACTTGGAACTCGGAGGCAGGAGGACCAGGAGGAACATGAACTGAAGGCCAGCCTTGGATCTATGAGACTCTGTCTCAAAATAAACAATGACAAAAAGAGAGGAGGAAATGGTCATTAGATATGATGGTTGCGCAGATGGGGGGGAGGGGGAGGCACAGCCATAAAGTTGTAGCTGTCTTTGCAGGCAGTGAAAGAGGCATTGTTGAGGAAGCTGCTGGGTTTGGTCCTTCAAAGAACTCACAGTACGCACCCATCTCTCTGGATGTTCTCTCATGTTCCTGATGAGGAAGCCTGCTGGGGAACAGCAGGGCCTTCATTTCCACAGCACTGAAAGGCATGGGCATTTTATCAGTTGAACAAGTACTTTAGAACCAGAGTTTGAAGGGCAGATGGAAGTCAATGTCTCTAGCACTTGAGAAGTCATCAGCAGACAGCAATCTTGGAAGGCTGAGAACAAGATGGTCTGATGTAGAGGACAAGGCTCCCATCTCTGCCTAGTCAATCTCGTGTGCATTTATAACTGCTCACTGGATGCCTTGAGTTGGGTGCCAGGAATGCGGGGGTGGGGAGCAAAGAAGCATCCCTACTCCCCAAGAGGTCTCAGGCTGGTGTGGAGGAGGGAAAAGTAAATAAAATCTGTAACAAAATAAGAAAGTCATAATGATGGGGACTCCAAGGGTCATTTAGAAGAAAGTGGAATGAATGAATGTCATCTACTTCATGTATTGAGTGTGCACTAAGGAAGCATGTTCTGGGCTGGTCACGGGGTACATCTTGAAGGATAGAACTTGGTAAATCATGAAAGCAATGATATCAGGAAGGAGAAATATGTGCAGCAAAGGGTAAGTCACAAGATGCCGAGGACACTACAGGTCGTTTTATTTACATTACGGTGCAATGAAGGAGCTAATGCTGGTGTCCATCACAGGAAGACGACTCAGACACGGGTCCAAGCCAATAGAAAGTCTTCGTTAGCCAGATGGAGACTACACTGAGCCCCAGAGCAGTCCCAAAGCTTTCTCATAGTGAGCTTTTTTTTTTTTTTAGAGAGAGAGTTTTTTTTTTTTGATACTTTATTTACATTTCAAATGTTTCCCCCTTTCCAGATCTCCTCTTTGGAACCTCCCCATTTCCTCCCCCCTCCCCTGCCTCGATGGGGGTACTCCCCCACCCACTCCCCCACCCACCCACTCTCGTCCTCCCTCCTTGCCACAGGCTGGGTCGACACACTTCAGTTAGCAAGAACAGTTACTCAGAGGTGGAACTACAGAAGCCAAAGGCAAGGTTAGCATATTTAGAAGCTTTCATGGACTTCTTTTCTTGGACGTTGATGGATTAGGTCTTTGTTCTTGTTTTGGCATGTGCTGCTGCCAGTTCCCAGGTCGAAGTGGTAGTTCTGTCATGGCCTCAGTTGTACTAAAGTCTGGAGCCCTGATCCAGTAAAATTCACGACAGAATAAAGAAAGCAGGATTCGGAGAGGTAGGCAAGAGTCCATCACAGTTGCGTTTACATGTTATGCAAAAGAGTTCAGAGAGCTGGTAAAAAATATTGTAAGTATAAAAGGGACAGACATCATTATATTTGTGTTTCAGAACCATTACTCTGACCATAACACTCAAAGCTCAGATGGCTTTGAGTGTTAATGCCTGAACTCCAGACAGTTAGATTAATGAAGTGGAATTAGCATGCTTGAAAAATATTGAGACTTTGAACTCTGGATGGGTGTGCCAGGAGGAGGGGACTCATCGTAGTCAGATTCTTCATTGTGTCAAAGATTATCTGAGGAAAAAAAACATCGTAAGGAAGGAAGACTTGTTTGGGTTCATGGTTTAGAAGTTTTAGTCGGTGGTCAGTGTCATTGTTCTAGGATCTGAGGCAGAATTGTCATGGCAGGGGGCGTGGCTGAGCAGGGCTTCTCATTTTCTGTAGCTAGGAAGCAGAAAGACAGAGAGAAAAGGCCTGGCAAAATTTACTGTCCCCAAGAACATGTTCCTTGTGACCAAATTCCTCTAACAAGGTGCTACTTCCAAAGTTTTCAACACTTCCCAATAATGCTATAAAACTACTAATCCATAAAAAAATTAACTAATCCCCCTCTTGAATTCCAGCTCCCATGATCAAATCACCTCCCCAGAGCCCACAGATTGGAAATCAAGCCTTTAAACACGTTCTGTGGGGACAGCCACAAAAAACAGCCAGAGACTTTGTTACTACTCTCCGAGGTCAGTACAGCCGAAGGGGTTAGAGAAGTGGAAGATCTGACATTGGCAGAAGGCAGACACCGTGATAAAGGTTTCAGAGATGGAGCATCTTCAAGAGATGGCAAAACCTGCAGTGTGGTCATGGATGTGAATAGCTGAAGTGGGGCAGAAGTGACCAGCAGACTGAAGCTCAGTCTTCAGGCCATTTCGGGTACGGGGAGACGTCTGGACTTGGGGCAGAGAGAATCTGAGAGAGTCTTCTCCTAAATGGCAGATGAAATCTATAATAGTGATGATGATTGATGATGATGATGATGATGATGATGATGATGATGTCACAGGAGGCCGTGGTTCTAAAAGGAACGGTGTTCCATTAGTGTCCACAAGCATAGTTTGGAGTTGAGGTGCCTGCCCGCCTGGCTGGTCCCAGGGATGTGAGAGAGCAGCCCGTCCTGGAGGACACAGGTGGGTAAGGACAGAGTTCCATTCAGATCAAGTGGGCAGGATTCCAAGAAGAGCTGAGGACCTAAGGGGTTGTTTACGTTGGAGTACACTGTGCCAGACTGGAAGGAGAGTGAGTTGGGGAGAGCTCAGGTGGTGTGAAGACAAGAACACTGCTCACACATGAAATCTCCATCCCTGTCATCCACCTCACTGGTCCACCTTTGGAGGTCTCACCATTTCCATCCTCACTCCCAGAAGGCAGACAAGGCCTATTGCCTCTGGTCTGTGACTGGTACTCTAGCATCTCCCATCGTGCTTCACCACAGACAGTTTTCGGGGCTTCCGGTGTGCATCCTGCAATGGCTGCCTATCTACCATTTGTGTCTCTCGCCTTGGCTGCCCTTCTCCACCCTCCAGTACCCACTCCATTCTTTTTTTCTAAATCCACATGTTTGACTCTGTTGCTCTGTCACTCAACATCCCTTGATGATTCCTCAACCATTTCAGAGACGCGGTCTGACCCACTGACGTGGCTTCCAGAGTCATTCATAAGCAGGATCCTGCTGCTGCTGCTCTGCCGTCGTTCATCCCCCTCCTTTAGGACTCTCTCCTCTAGTAGCACCCCCTTATTTACAGCTCTCTTACAGTAGAACTTGCTACTATTTCCTCATGCTTCCAGCTTTTGCAGATGCCTTTCCACCTGCCTACAGATTTCCCACTTCCCAACACCCCAGCCCTGACGGAGTCCATTCCATAATCCAGTGCCAACTCTTCTCTGAGGTCAGCTTCCCCTTTTCTGAACTGTTTCAGAGGCCCTTTCCCTTCTGCTCACCTTCTAGTCTGTACAGCATCCTCTGATAGCAATTACACGCCACACTCAATGCATACGTTTAATCTTCCCACCTGAAAGGAACTATTTTTAGAGAGAAAAAAACCCACTTCCAATGCTGACATCCAGTGCCTATAGAATTAATCTGTGTAATCTATTTGCAGTCTGTGTAATCTATTTGCAGAAGTAAAGATATTTTAAAAAGTACTTTTTTTAAAAAAAAGTCTTTTAAAAAATTAAGAATTGCACACTAAAAATATATAGTCTGTGTAATCTATTTGCAGACTTAAAGGATGTGTGTTTAAGAAAAGATCATCCAGTCACTCAAAGCTGCAAATGAGCCAGGTTCTAAGTTCCAGGAAACTGCTCCACAGGGATATGTTTCGAAGCCAGTGGACCACACCGGCATCTGGCCAGATCGTCCATCCCAACATGCTAGCTCCTTCTTCTTTTTAATGCTTTCTTGACCATGCTTCCCCCTCCATCAGCTCATCCTAGATCCTCCCATCTCCCCGCCCACCCAATTTTATTCTCTTTCCAAAACTATTAAAAAATAAAATGAAACCTAAAAATCCCACAAAACCAAAATTCAAAACAAACACACAAACGACCAGTGAGACCAATAAGAAAGGAAAAAGGTGAAACAAAACAAAAATACTCACAAAGCGCGAGCGCGCAGACACACACACACACACACACACACACACACACACACACACACACCATGTTCATTTTATACTGACCTAGGGTGTAGTTGATGTACCCAGTGGCACTCCATTGGAGAAAGACAAGTTTCCATTGGTTCCCTTTGTCCACAGGTACCAACTGCTTCTTGGTTAGGGATGAGGCCCAAGTCCAATTCCCCTGTCAGTGCTGGGACCTTGTCTAGCTTGAGCCTGTGCAGGTCTTGTGCATGTTGCCATAGACACTACGAGTTCATGGTGGGTTTTTTTGTTTTGTTTTGTTTTTAAGAAATTGTATTTACTTTTGCATATAGGTGCTTTGCTGTTTTGCCTGCTTATATGTCTGTGTACCATGTATGTACCAGCTGCTTGAGGAAGATCCCTGGGACTGGAATTCCAGGGGCTTATGGCTAAGAATAGAACCTGGGTCCTCTAGAAGAGCAGCCAGTTCTCTTAACCGCTGAGCCTTCTCTCCAGCCCCCACTATAGAAATGGAGTAGAGACATAGTCCCGGGCTAAAAACAGTACCTGCAGTCCAGGCACTAGTTCTGCAACTGTGCTTTTCCTGCCTTCCACTCCTTCTGTGACCCTGAGAAGTTCCAGGACCCAGATCATTCATTCGCTCACAGGTCAAACCGTTACAAGTCAAACACTGTGTTCTCTTTTGTAATCAGAAACTTCTGGAAGGGTAGGAATGTGGTCCGTGTGGGTTGCACTGTATTGCATAAGCAGGGCACTTATAAGAATGAACCCTTCTCTCTCAAACATCAGATGTCCAAGATGTCTGGCCTCCAGGGACCTTTCCCTAAGAGGGCCTGATGACTATTGCAGGTCCCTAGGCCTCCTCTACTCTGAAGCCTGTTGTACTTGAGTCAGAACCAGATGGGTTGACATTAATTGCTCTCTAATTGTTTCAAGCATGCTATTTTTATCTTGCCCAGTGCACTGTACTGCAGGAGTCTGGTCCTTTGCTTTCACATCACTCTGTGCTCCCAGCATTTAGCAGAGCCTTGCTGATTGATTTTTCCATGAGCTGTGATTATTCCCAAGGCTGCTCTGGAATACGGCTCTCCCTGACATGTTACCTCTGCTTTCTTTCCCTGAAAACCCCCTCCTCACGAGCAGCATCTCCCACTCACTCCTTTGTTGGTGTCTGGCTTGTTCTCATCCAAACGCCTCTTCATTCTTCTCTCCAGAAGAGCAAACCGTATTTCACCTATCATCCACACCACTGAGTTTCTCTCTGGCAAGAAACATTATTCCCATCAGCCACCTCAGGATTTGTATTTATCTCTCCACCAAACTTACTAAATACCTGCAGGACCTACTTGAGTGAATGAAGGCTTGGCTTTGAGTCAATGTCTGTGCTTTCGGTTTCATTAGCTCAATAAACAGTTAATGGTAGGGGATGGGGTCTGGTGACAAGGCTTGACTTGGTCCAGCCTCCCCTTGCATGTCTCTTATGCTCTCATTGACCAACTGTGGGGACTGGGGACAAATTCACAAGGAGAGAAGAAGGGGAAAGTGCTGCTAGTTAGTTTTCAAATCAACTCTCACTTACCTAGAAAAGCAGTTATAGAGCATCAATGATAAGAGGCTGAACTTACTTCATGTTCACCAGGGTCTGAGTTACAACCACAGCTCTTTATGTGTACCGTACTCTCTGAGAGTCAACTTTGCCGTAGACAAATGGATGCAGTCATTTATCTACCTCCTGGGGTTACTGGGAGGACCATGTGAGGAATGCATGGTTCTGAGCTAATAGTAAATATTAGCTAATAGCTAATATCTTTGACTCACAGTGTTATCATCCCAGATGAACCAATTCTTCCTTACCATGACCCCATCAAAATGGCCAGTCAACATCTTTCAGGACCAAGGACAAAAGAATCCAGCTACTAACTGAACTTGTGGATTTGTATCTGTTCAGTGGAATAGGAGACAGTCTGAGAAGGAGACAAAGGATGATTTTAGCCTTCCCAATGTTGTTGGGGACAATAAAAATTGACCTGGACTTTTCTGTCGGCTCAGTCCAATCCTACCAACAAAGTGCACTCCACAGACCTCTTCTTCCTTCCTGTCAACCAACATAGTGATCAGATCATTTACAGATTATGCGATACAGATATACAGAGTAAATGACTTGACTGTAGAAACCCAAGACTCCATGATTGCTAGGCCTCCATTATGTGCCAGTTATTTGTGCTTGCTTGCAGAGTTTTAAATTTCTCTTCTGAAAACGGGATAAGAAGATCACTTCTGCTAGAGTAGCTGTGATGATTCAAGATCAAGTTTCAAAAATGATTAGTACAGGGCCGGGCACATAATAACTGTGCAGTAAATCATGGTAGCTTTAATCAAAGAGATTCAAGGGCAGCATTGCTCCTTCTCCAGGATACATTTTCAGGTGTCTGCTTCTCATCTTCTCTCCCACCACTCAAAGCACAGTTCATGCCAACACAGACTCCAGTGAAAATTAAACTGTATGCCTCATATTTGTTTGTTTTTCTTTGTTTATTATTTTATTTGTTTGTTTGTTTGTTTTTGAGACAGGGTGTCTCTGTGTAACCCTGAAACTCACTCTGAAGATCAAGCTGGACTCAAACTCCAAGATCCACCTTGCTGGAATTCAAGCCATGAGCCACCACTGTCCATCTACCCTGTGTGACTCTCAATTGGTGTATTTTCAGTGATCAGATCTTCATCAGAAAAGCTGGGTCCTCATTCTGGAAGAGTCTTGCCTCACAGGCCTGGCACAGTGAGAAAGCAAAAGTGTCAACTGTTTCCTTCCTCAAATTGTTGCAGGCTCTGCCTTTCACGATGCAACTCAGACTCCACACGCTCAGATGGGTTCCTAATTAATGTCAAATGATCAATGTCTTTCAGATGTGTGCTACTCTGTGCACAACTAATTAGCTGTTCTGAACATTCCAGGTTGAAAGTGGAGCCAGGGTGATCACAAAGCCTTTGTGGCTAAGGACTCCCAATATTCTATTATGTTGAGTGAACTCTTGCCCGTATGGGTCTCTATTCACAGAGACATTGCTGGAGACTTTCTAACTCTTAGGATTGTCTTAACTGGGGTGGTCAGTATGAGCCTATAGGAAAGTGATCTAAATGGAAGAAAGATTATAGAAAAGCACACTGTAACTACTTTTTCCCTTTGGCAAAAATGGTGTGTGAGTGTTTGGGGGTGGGGGTGAGTGGGTGGGTGTACAAGCATTCTCACAATGGGTGGGCACAAATGCCTTCTAAATCATGGGCTTCCAACACATAATACTTTGTGACACACAATCATCTTTAACTGTGGGGGAATAAAACCCTCTGAGAGTGGGTCACTCTCATAGTGGCAAAGCCACATTTAAAATCTATTTTTAAAAACTGGAAGGAGAATCCCCTTGAGGGACTTTGGAAATGACTCAGCGCTTAAAGCATTTACCCCAAGAGCGTGAGGACTAGAGATCAGATCTCCAGAAACTCACATAAATGACAAGTGAGCATGGTGGCCCACCTGTAACCCTGGCCTGGAAAGAGAGAGATGGGCTCTCCCAAGCAAGTTGACTAGGGAAACCAACTGTATGGGTGAGCTCTAAATTTGACTGAGAGACCCTGCCTAAATGAATAAGGTAGAAGTAATGTTTGGTGTATTCCCAACACCAACCTCTGCCCTCAGCATAAACAGGCAAACACACACACACACACACACACACGCACATGCAAGTGCACCCTCACACATACATGCCCATGCACATACATACACACATATACACATATACACAGGCAGAGAGAGAGAGAGAGAGAGAGAGAGAGAGGAAAACTGAGCCTAAGGTCACATGCCTGTAGTCCCAGCATGCAGCTGGCCAGGATGGAAGATCAGGAGTTTGTGGTCAGTCTGAGCTACATAGCAAGTTTGAGATCAGCTCAGACTTCATGTGAGGCCCTGTCTTAAAAATAAACAAATAAACAGAAAGTACGTACATTAATGAAACGAATGTATCCAAATGATCCAAATTCGGGATCCGCTCTTTTCTCTCACACGCATAGAGATACTGTATGGCTTCTCTGGCCAACTTTATCACTCTTTTTGCTTTTCAGATTTCCTCTCATCTCTCCCCTGCCCTGCCCATTTCCTTCAGCTCCCCACTGCTTTTAACACACACCTCCACTGCACCTGCCCAGGACTTGCATCTTCCCCTTCCTAGACTAGCAGCATTTGCTTTAGCTAACCAATGTTATATTTCTCGCCAATTTTCAGACTGAATTTTCTATTCTCTTTTCTCCCTCATCTCCAGTTCCCCAAGGTAATATAATTATTTTAATAGGAGCTTTCTGGAAAGGATCAGCTACTTTCAGATCACACCAGAGATAACCTGCTTGCTCCACCTCAACTGGGAGTTGCCCCAGCAACCGTTCTGATAGAAGCTTGGATGATCACATGGGGAAGGCCAGGAGATAGGAAGATTACTCTAGAATGGGGCTAAAAGGTGGGAGAAGCAGGAAGAAGCAGTTGGACGATGGTGGGGGCAGAGGCAGGATCAAGAACGTTATCACTTGGAGTTCTAGAGCTGGCCTTGTTTAGAAAGGACAGAGGGGCCAGAAAAC
This sequence comes from Rhynchomys soricoides, assembly GCA_019843965.1. Taxonomy (NCBI): domain Eukaryota; kingdom Metazoa; phylum Chordata; class Mammalia; order Rodentia; family Muridae; genus Rhynchomys; species Rhynchomys soricoides. Next base: position 3,928,186 of record JADRCH010000132.1, on the reverse strand, counting down.
AGGCATCTCTGTTGTCACAAACCCACAGTCTCTGTTCCTTTTTTTTTTTTTTCAGCCATAGCCTTCCAGGTCACACAGGCAGCTCAGGTGGCTGAATCACAGGTCGCTGCTGAGCAGTAATTTTTGATTTCCTGCCAGTTTCCAGGCAGGAAAGGGGTAGCTGACACTACCTCATTTGAGCGTTTGCTGTGGAATCGATTGCAGAAGGATGTTTATTCCACATTTATGACAGTCGGGAGCTGTCTTCCAAGACTGCATGTTAGATATAACGGGAGGCTCTGTTTTCAGCACATGGATCATGTCTGACACGTGATCTGTACCTCCCTTTGCACACACACACATACACACACACATATACACACAAACACACACATACACACGCATATACACACACAAACACACACATACATACACATACACACACAAACACACACATACACACACACATAAACACACACATAAACACACACATGCACACACATACACATACACACACAAACACTAGAGAAATTGGGAGCAGGTGGACAGAGGGTCCTTGTTTCCAGACATCACAGAGAGATACAAAGGCCCAGAAAGAAATAACATAACACTGTACAATTTCACAAGACACCAACATCCCCCTTCCTATCTGCCTGGGTAGTCACGGCTGGAGCCCTCTAGCTCCTTCCTCATCGATACCTGATATCTGCTGTTCAATCTTTCCATGTGGCCTTTCTGTAACACTGTTTGGGGTTCAGGAAGCAGAGATTAGAAAACTACTCTGAACAAGTAGCCTGGATGTTCAAGGCCTCTTGTGACTAGAGTTGATCTTCCTTCGAGATAGACTTAAAATTGATTCTTGTCTCCACGCTCCTTGCATTGTAAGGTCAGCATCCTGCCAACTCCACCGCAGAGGCCCTGAGGACAGAGCTGGGGTACCTGCCTTTCCTGATTTTAATTCCTGCTTCCATTTCCTTCCAAAGCAGCAGTTCTCAACTCATGGGTCAAGACCCCTTTGGAGATTGAACCACCCTTTCACAGGATCTCATATCAGATATCCTGCATATCAGATATTTACATTATGATTCATAACAGTAACAAAATTACAGTCATGAAGTAGCAACAGAATAATTTTATGGTTGGGGGTCACTACAGCTTAAGAAACTTTACTAAAGGGTTGCAGCATTAGGAAGGCTGAGAACCACTGTTCCAGAGCAAGCTGTCACCTTACCTAACACACACACACACACACACCCCACATACACATACACATGGACACACACACAAACCACACATACACATGGACACAGACACACACACCACACACACACACACTTGCACGTGTGCACCTACCTGCTGGGCAGCCCCAGATCCCATCTCATCTTCTTTCTCCAATGGCTGCCACCCCCCAGGTTCTGCGTTGAGCTGACACTTCTGATGAGATGGAATAACAGAAAGAAGAGATGCTAACACACATTTTAGGAGACAAGTTCAGATTGAATTTGGGCTTTCCAATTCAAAAAGACCCCTTAAGGGCCAGACATACTGCTCAGTAGGTTGCTAAGCCTAACAACCAGAGTTCTGTACTCAGGACCCATGTGGGAGAACTGACCCCACAAGTTGTCCTCTGACCTCTACATACGCACTATGCCATGCATGTGTGTGCACAATAAGCATATTAAATAAACAAATGTAATTTTAAAAATTATTATTGAAAGTATGATATAATCAACATTATATTAATATGATCTATTACAATTATTATATAATTACATCATTCCTCCCTTTCTTTGGCTGCCTCCGAACACTCTCCTTTACTCCACCTTTACTCTCTTGGCCTCTTCTTTTCATTGATCATTATTACATGCATGTATATACGCATACATATGCATGTATACTCCTAAATATGACCTGCTCGGTCTGTATGATGCTATCTATGGATGTTTTCAGGGCTGACCATTTGATGATGTCATTAGATAACCAGTTGATGTGCTCTGCCCTGGGGATGACTATTTCTCCTACTCTCAGCTTTCCTCAGTTGCGTAGGTTGAGGCTTCGTGGGCTTTTCTCTGTCCACTTGGCTTGTCTATTATTGGAGTCCTGGTTCACCTCACATTCGGGCAGTCATGTTGGTAAAACTTTAAGGGTATACCTTCTGACATTGCTACAGACAGCCTCACAGCAAACTCTCCTTGGGCCCCAGTCTGAAGTCTGCATGGTGTCTTAAGAAATAGGGATTTACCTTTGCCCTCTTGGGGCACAATCAAGGGCGATGACAATAGTCTGTATGTTTTGTGAGTCTCCTGGACAACCCCATCCAAAAGCTCAAGAGAGGGAGGGCTTCCCACTCCTAGTGCTGGAGTCTTTGGATCTCAGGGGCTCATTGTCTGCCCAAAGGAGAACATTCTCTTTAAATTATCTATGTATATTTATACACAGGCTTGTGTGTGCTGTTAGGTGGGGTTTTAGGTGAACGGTTAACATTATGACTCCTTACGGTTTTCTCAGACATCCTTACTCTTATTTACTCTATTCTTCCGCATTTATCTCCCGCCCCTTCCTAATTTGAACCCGCCCCTTTTCTCCCTTCCTTGATCAGATCACTTGTACCCTTCTAGTGCCCTCTACTGTTCCCCAGTCCCCTACTTAAGCAGTTTTAAATCCTGGGAGCCCTCTCTGCCACCAGAAGGCGTTCACTGAAAGTTCTTCAGCTTTCCTAGTCGTCTCCCGTGGTGGTTTGAATGAAAACGGTCCCCAAGGGCTCACAGGAAGTGGCACTATTAGGGGGTGTGGCCTTGTTGGAGTGGGTGTGGCCTTGTAAGAGGAAGCGTGTCACTGGAGGTAGCTCAGTCTCTCTTCCTACTGCCTTCCGATCCAGAAGAAGAACTTCCAGATAGGTCTCCCGCACCTGCATGCAGCCATGTTTCCCACCATGACAATAATCTCTGAACTGTAAGCCACCCACAATTAAATGCTTTCTTTTATAACAGGTGGTGTGGTGTGGTGTCTTTTTATATCAATAAAACCCTAAGATGTTTTCCCTTCGCGAGATCTCTAGACTCTGCCTCAACCTCTCCTGCTCTCTTCCCTAATTAGAATACCCATCCAGTAAAGCTTCATACATTATATGCAGAACATCCTAAGTGCTCGATGCTCCCTTCCTAATCCACCCTAAGAACCAGGCCCTTCACAGGTCTAAACAACCACCAGAGTACTCTGCTAATACACTGCTGGAGAATACCTCAATGAATTAATGAAACTCAAAATTTTAGAGATCTGGGGAGATAGTTTGGTCGGTAAAGTGTTTAAGGATTGCGTTTTCGTTTTAATTTTGATTTATATTTATAATTACATTATAGTTCCAAACTCAGTAAATGAAAATGGATTCTGTGGAGTTTTTGAATGGATTCACAAGTTCTCCAATGCACCTTTATAAGAGGGCCAGGCTGGGAAGATGGCTCTCTAGGAAAAAGGGTTTGACTGTGAGCATCAAGACCTTATTATGAGCCCAGAACCCAGATTTTTAAAAAGCCAGTGTGGCTTAAAATCTCGTGGCTGGGGAGGCAGAAGCAAGAAGATCCCCGGAGTTCACTGGCCTCCAAGTCAACCTAGTATATTCAGTGAGCTCCAGAACTGTAAGGAATCTTGTCTCAAAGGAAAAAAGGTAAGGGCGATGATGCGAAGGAGTACAGGATAGCACCTGAAGAATGACACCCAAGGTTGACTTCTAGCCTACATCTACATCTGCTCTCACACCTGCACCTGAACATACACACACGCACACACGCACGAATGCGCACACACGACGGCTCGCTCAAAACTCAAGTTTTAAGTTCACTTCTTTAAAAATTCCTGTCTCGTTTTACTGCTCGGTAACCACCTACAGCTGCTAACCAGTGTCCAGGACAGTGTAGACAACAGAGGGCTCTGCAAGACAACACATAGCTAAACCTTAGCATCTCCTGGGTCCCTCTGCTGTGAAAGACCCTGGGCTTTTACGTTTAATTCTGGCAGCTCTTTCCAGTGTGCAGTACCTTTGGGGAGCCTCAAGTTCAGATCTCGGGGTAGGCGTTCTGGTCCTTTCCACTCAGGAAAATGCTGGTTAGTGGGGGGTGGGGGGGACCCAGAGAAGGCTTGTAGAGTCAGCATGCTAAGACTGAAGAAGGTGGCTTTGTCACCACCTATCTATCACGTTTTTATTAAACTTTAAGAATTATTCTTCTACTTGGGTTCAGTCCCTAAGTGTGACGATTCTGCTTGGGTTCAGTCCTCAAATGGAATCACGGGAAAGGAATGTTTTCCAAAGGGTAAGACTGATCCTCTACTATGATCAATGTATTTTTGCTTCTGCTGGGAGGGTACAGCGCTCCCTTCCGGAAAGCAGGGTACAGTCTCCTCTGAGGACTCCCACAGTGCAATGACACGCGTGGTGAAGAGCTCTGATTGCTGCCCAGTACCAGCTGTTATCTCGCTCCGCTCCTTTCCTCGGATGCTCAGATCACAGATCACGTTTTGCTTGAGAAAACCAGTGTTTCTGTTGGCAGAACCCCAAGCTGACCCATTTCCCTAGGCTCCCTGGGGAGGCCTAGGCTCAGTGATGGCGCCATCTGCTGGTTGGTTCTCGTGCTGCAGCCCTAGGCCACTGCCTCAACATCACCTAGGAACTTGCTCAAGTTGCTAGTCCACTCCAGACTTTATGAGCCAACAGCTGAAAGTGGATGATCCTGGCTGCTGCGTCTCCAGCAGCAATTCAGATGATCCTAATGTTCGCTAAAGCTTGGGAGTGACAGACCTAGTGGATACAATTCCACCACTTATCCATTCAAGTGAAGAATTGATAATAAACATTTACATAGTCATACAAAAGAGAGTGCAACCCCAAAGATACATAGGTGCACACACGAGTCTACAGATGAGTGCACATGGAATATACAATGACTTGCTTCACACATGTCTGAGAAATAGGTCAGGACCTTTCTTATTTTAGAAACAGGCCTAGGACCACACACCTGGGAAACAACTACATCAGATCTTTACATGACAAGTCCTGGGCACCTCTACCTTTCTACTTCCTTACCTTCTCTAGGGTAGGTTGTCCTTGAAATGGGCAAATTAACTGATGAGAAACCCTCCCAAGATCAAAGTTCGAATTACGTGAGATTGCCAGCAACTTCTTGAGGACAACTGTATGAATACCAGTCTGTTTTCTGTAAGTGTGACAAAGTACTTTTGTAAGTCAACTTTAAGAAGAAAAGGTTTATTTCGACTCAAGTTTTCAGAGGTCTTGGTTCAGGGTCTCTTGATTCCTTGCTTTGATCCCTGGTGCGTAGCAGAACAAACTAGAAGAAATGCATGGTGAAGCAAAACGGCTCATCCTATGGTGGACAGGAGGCAAAGAGGAAGAGAGGACCGTCCAGAAACCTACTCTCTCCAAGGAGATCCCTCCTCCTAAAGCTTCCACCGCCTCCCGATAACACCATCAAATTATGACCCCACCATGGGGTAATCCATCCACGGTTTCCCCACCATGGGGTAATCCATCCACGGGTTCCCCACCATGGGGCAATCCATCCACGGGTTC
>JADRCH010000132.1:3912542-3922616 GCA_019843965.1 Rhynchomys soricoides | reverse complement strand
GTTCCCCACCTTGGGATAATCCATCCATGGGTTCAAAGGAGGAATACTGCTGGTTGGTTTGGTAAATTTGATTTCTTACATTACATAACTCAGGACCAGCACTACTCACAGTGGGCTGGGCCCTCCCACGTCGATCATTAATCAAGAAAATGCCCCCACAGATGCCTATAGGCAATCTAATAAAAGCAGTTCCTAAATCAGCATTTCCTTTTCTTCGATGGCCCTGGCTTGGGTCAAGTCGACAAAAACGCTAGCCAGCATGTGTCTTGAGTTAAATGTTTGCAGACATGAATTGAATGCTCTAATAAAAAATTTGCCTTTCTCCAAAGTCTGGTAATTGGAAGGTAGAAAGAGAGAGAACAGCACCTCCCCCATCCCCCACCCCCAGCAGCCAGTGCCATGGAATACTGGTTAGTCTTCCAGAGGGCCAGATTCAATTCCCAGCACTCACATGGCATCTTGCAACCATTTGTAACTCCAGTCCCCGGGTACCAAGGCCTCTGTGGGCACCAGGTGTGAATGTGACACATGTGGAAAAGAAAACATACACTTTAAATAAAAATGAATAAATATTTCTTAAAAATCATCAACACACAGTGACATTTCAATTATGTATTCTAGCTAAGGAAGACAAAGGTGTGGGGAGTTGGATCAGGATAAGCAGGGTCAGAGAAACTGAGGCAGGGGGAAAGGCATAAAGGAAAATATTAGGAGAAGAATAAACGCACTCTGAGAAGAAGATTAGTGAGCACACACTGTCCGCGTTTTGTTATTGCTAGTCATTTGTGCCCCAGGCTTCCACATGAATTTTTGCCTATTATTTTCTGTCCTTTGAAAATCTGCACAATTGATTGCGCTGTTCTTCTTAGGAGTCTGCTACCTAGGGTGAAGGAAGAAAGCATGCAGAGAGCCTGACAAAAGGTAGAGGGTAAGCAGAGCTTTAAATGAGAGCACGGGAGAGCTAAGGCCATCTTCTGCTTGATATACTGCTAGCCTGGGGCTAATCTCCGTAGGAGTGCATAGCCCCCAGGGGGGCAGCTTATCCACTGATTCCCAGACCCCTGAACAGGTGGCCTGGCCCCAAGAGTTCTCACTTGTGTTCAGCAAAGAATCCTAGGTTTCTGAATGCCAGGGGAAGTTTCAGAAGAAAAATTGCCATTCTACTTTCTTGCTTATTTTCAGTCTTGATTTCTGTATTTCAGAATGACTAAAGATAACTTGAACACACACATAAGATAGCACCACCCAATAGTGGAATAATAAGTTCTCAAACTGTGAAGCTCTGCTTTTAAAAATGTGTAATCTAGGGGCTGGAGAGGCATCTCAGTTGTTAAGAGCACTTGCTGCTCTGGCAGAGGATCAGAATTTGGTTCCTAACACCCACACGGTAGCTCACAACCATCTGTAACTCTAGTTTCAGGGGATCTGACACCCTCTTCTGACCTCCTTGGGCACCAGGCATGTAAGTTGTACACAGATATACATGCAGGCAAACACCCATAGGGGTAAAATAAAATAATGAATATGAAAATTATAATTTAATGATACTTTTTATGAATTTATATATTAGATGTAGCAATAAATCTAGGTAAATTGTGGCCCTAAAGCAATAATTACTGTTTATAGCAAAGATCTTTATTTGATGCTTTATTTGGTCTTTGGAATATAATTTTTAACTTAAAAAAATGGTGGGGGGCAGAGAGATAGCTCAGTGGGTCATGGCACTTGCTGCCAAGCTTGAGGACCTGATTCAATTCCTGGAACCCACATGGTGGGAGAAGAGAACTGACTCCTGAAACCTGCCCTCTGACCTCCACACATATGCCCTGGCATATGCTCCTTCCTCTCCCTTACAATAAATAAACGTAAAGCTAAATAAAATGTCTCCTCTGTATTAGCATCAGGTGCAGACAATAAATGGCTAAGCAACGCATCAGCGCAAATCAGCCACCAGTCCATCTTCAGGGACTATTTGTTCCTGCCCTTTCACAGTTACATCCACCTCCCTTCTTACTATTCAGCCTGAGAGCTTCAGGCTTCGGTTCCTCAAGCAGCTGTTATGAAGTCATTGCAACATTAGGAAGCTACAATCCAAACGACAAAGCCAGATGAATATTCTTTCTCCCTTCACTTTTCCCCATCAGGTCTCATGATAATGAGTGGTTTCCTCAGCATCGCCCATGGCTGCTGTTCCTTTAGTTTTATTTACTTTGTGTGTGTGTGTGTGTGTGTGTGTGTGCGCGCGCGCGAGCGCGCGCACATGTGTGAGAGTACAAATGGAGGCCTACGGTCAATCTGAGTGTTGTCCTCAGGTACCATCCATCTTGATAAGGTCTCTTCTTTCGCATCAAGTTGCCACTGAGGCTAAGCCAGCTGGTCAGAGGTGCCTCTCAGCATGTCATCTGTTGTACTAAAGAAATCCCAGTGGGATTTCAAAAGTGTGCTGCCACCCTCAGCTTCTTTATGTACTTGGATTCTAGGGACCAAACACAGGTCCTCAAATTTGCAGGGCCAGTAGTTTACTGACTGAGCTCTCCCTCAACTTTTAGCTAGTTTTTCCCTTTGAGGTAAGGGCACTTTACCCTAGGCTGTTCTCAAACTTGCAATCCTCCTGCCTCAACCTCCTGAGTGCTGGGATTATTACAGCTACACACCACCACACTCAAATAACATGTTTATTTAAAAAGAAAGCATGATCTTAATTTGTATTAATTTTCCATATAATATTTAAGATTATAGAATTTTCTACTTGACTCATTCAATTTTACATTTTTTTTTTGCTCTCTTCTTCTGCTTAAAGATTCAAGTTCTTAATATAGTAACAAAGATATCTATTTGAGATATATATGCACATATATAATTAGCTTCAAAATAAAACTTACATATGTACCTAATAATTTGTTATGGTATTAATAAAGTATAAGCATCTCAGTGAGAATTACTTACTACTGCCGTGATAAAACTCCATGAACAAAAGCAAAACGTAGAGGAAAGGATTTATCTTTCTCACAGTTCAGTATAACAGTTCATCTTCAAAAACACTGAGGGCAAGAACTCAAGCAGGGCAAGAACCTGGAGGCAGGAGCTGATGCAGAGGCCATGGAGGGGTGCTGCTTCCTGTCTTGATCCTTGTGGCTTGCTCAGCCTGCTTTCTTATAGAACCCACGCCCACCAACCCAGGGGTGGCCCCACCCACAAGGGGCTGGGCCCTCACACATCAATCACTAATTTTAAAAATACCCTACGGGCTTGCCTACAACCAGATCTTTTGGTTTGGTTTGGTTTGGTTTTCTGGACAGGGTTCCCTGGTCTTATAGACCAGGCTGGCCTTGAAGTCACAGAGATCCTCCTGCCTCTGCCTCCCAAGTGCTGGGATTAAAGATGAGGACAACTACCCCCTAGCTACAACATGATTTTATAGAGACTTTTTCTCAGTTGGGACTCTCTCCTCTCCAATACTCTAGCTTGTATCAAATAATAATTAATATAAATTAGTTAATATAAAACTAACCAGCACAGTAAGTATATAGGATTTACTACATAGAGAAATATTTTTATTTACTAGTTTCAGGATAGTAAATCTAATATTTTAATTATTTTCAAAAAATTAAGATTTCTTTACAATTATTTTTATCCTCTGGATAGACATCTCTATATTATATGACCAAGTTTATTCTATTTTAAAATAACTGACCTGTCAGGATGGCCACTATGGAAAAAAAAGGCAAATATTGGTGAGATGAGAGTCTTGCAAATGCTGGTAAAAATACTAATACTCCCATAAATCAAGGACAAAACTGAGATGAGTCTCAAGAATCAAACTAGACCTGGCTTCTGACCCAGCAATCCCACTCTGGAGTATTCATCTAGTAAAACTCAAACTCAGAATTGTGAAGAGACATCAGCACTCTTATATTAAACCACAGAGCTATTTACAATAATCAAGAGATAAAAAAAAAAACCCTCAGTGCCCATCAACAGTTAAGTGTACACACACACACACTCACACACACTGGAATGTCAGTCAGCTTTAATGATGAAGGCAATATTGCTATATATAACAATGCAGTTAGCCTTGAGAACATTACCAAGTGAGGTAAGTCAATCACAATAATAATAATAATAATAATAATAATAATAATAATAATAACAACAACAACAACAACAATAAATACTCTACAGTTACACTTACACAAAGTACCTAAAATAATCAAGTTCAAACAATTAAAGCATAGAATGGCAGTTTCCTGGGGCTGAGGGAGAAAGAATACAGGATTTCAAATGGGTGAACTTGGCAAGTCCAACAAGATGAATAAGCTCAGGGGAGCTGCAGAGCAGCACCTTACCTGTGATCAATGGTCCTGAGTGTGCATGAAAAACATGTTGAGAATATAGACTCCACATCAACTGTTCTTACTACAATAAAAGTCAGGAAAAACAGATCCCATCTGTTTAAACCATCGACTTGATGTCTATTTGCATTAGTTTATTTTGGGACTAGAGGGATGGCTCAGAGGTTAAGGGCACAGAGCACATAGTGCTTGCATAGAGGTCTTGTGTTTGGTTCCCAACACCCACACCAAGTGGCTCACAACTACCTGTGATGCCAACCCTTGGGAATCCAATAACCAAGGCCTCTGCAGGGACCTACACTCAAGTGCAGGTCCCACCCTGTATACACACATGATTAAAATTAAATAATTAAAATCTAAAAGAAGATTAATTTATTTTGCTTTTTGACATTAAGGGTTAGATTTTCTTTTTATTTTGATTTTTTTATGATTACATTAAACAGCAATATGGTTTCAGATGCAAATCTCTGAAACTGGGTTCTACAGAGCTTTAAAACATGTTCACAGATTCTTTAATACACCTTTAGAAAATAGAGGTAATTGCTTCACCTTAGGCATGAGTGAGGCACAGTGTCTTGCTTTTAACGAAGTTATGATGCAGCAACAAGGGAAACCTTCTGAGAGGAATCCTGCCAGGCCCCGTGGCTCTCTCCGCCCTTTGGCTGCTTGCTCTAGAAAAAAGACAACCACTGGACAATGATGCCATTGAAGCCATCCTATGTAGAGAAATGACATGTGGTAAGAAAAAACAGCCTCCTGCCAAAAACCATAGTAGGGGCCCTGGTGACATGACTCGGCAGTTCAGAGTGCTTGTTTGCTACTCTTGCAGAAGACCTGGGTTCAGGTCCCAGCAGCCACATATTGGCTCACAGCCATCCAAAACTCAGGTTCCAGGGAATCTGGTGCCCTCTTCAGACTTCTCTGGGCACCAGGTATACATATGGTGCATATACATCCATGTAGGCAGAACACTCATTTAAAAAAAAATCTAAAACACAATTTAAAACATGTGAGGTCAATTTCTAACCCCCAATGGAATCTTTATATGACTAGAATTATAGCCAACAATTTGCTCACAATCTCATAAAGAGACCCTAAGTTAGTACCACCCAGTTGAGCTGCTCCTAACTCCTGGCCCTCAGTACTTATTATCTTAGGCCACCAAGCTTTTGGAGAAAGTTGTTAAGTAGCCACAGATAACTACTACAGCCACATTCAGGAAAGTTTAGCTTCTGTTCTCACCTCTCCCATCCAGCCTCCTAAAGCTACACAGTTCCTTTTTTAGGTTTTCCACTTGCTACTTTTAACTTCATTTATTTATTTAGGTTTTTCGAGACAGGGTTTCTCTGTGTAGCCCTGGCTGTCCTGGAACTCACTCTGTAGACCAGGCTGGCCTCGAACTCAGAAATCCGCCTGCCTCTGCCTCCCTAGTGCTGGGATTAAAGGTGCGCGCCACCACCGCCCGGCTACTTTTAACTTTAAACATGAGCAAATATGAAGCAGGCAGTGTAGCAGTTGGTGGAGTTCTTGTCTCAAATACACAAAGCCCCAGCCCAGATAAACCAGCTGTGGTTGTTGGCAGCTTGAAACCCTAGCACTCTGGGGGTGAAAACAGGAGGATCAGGAGTTCACTGGCAATCCTCAACTACATAAAGACTGTAAGGTCAGCCTGGGCTGCAGGAGACACTCTGTCTTTAAAAACAATAGGTAATGACATACAGCTAGGCAAATATTTCTCTCATCTCCTTAGCCCATCATCCACATTCTTCTGGAACTTGATGTTTGCAATTAAAATATTCACTGGCAATGATTCCAAAGTGAAGTGTATAATTTTCATTCTTTTTAAGTTATTTGATATCCAGTTCTATAGATGAACCACGGTTTGTCAACAGACAATGGACATGTGGTTGTCAGTCTTTAGCGTTGCAGATGGTGCCACAATGGGTAAGTCTTTGCAAACCTTTACTGGTGTTCCCTGTTGATAGGCAACCAAATCCTCTCCTGTTAGAGTTTTCCCTGCATTGCCTGGGTTGCTGCACACTCCTCTGGTCTCCCCTGTCTAGTGCGGACCTTTATATCAGTTTAGTAATTACGTTACCATGTATCACTCTGACTTTCCCCGGTGCATTGGTTTTGTGCTTAGGAGATTGTGCCATAGTAGTCTGTTTAAAGTAGCTAATGTCCTGACCTGCTGCTCTCAGGATATTGGGTTTAATGCTGAGCTTGTGGGATTAAAGATCTAACCTAGAAAGGGAGTAGGTGGGGAGCAGCAGGGATTATAGAAGACCGGACTGGAAAATCAATCATTCTCAGTAAGAACCAAACAGAAAGCAAAGCTTCCCACTAGAGATAAGGATCCTCGAGTCACCCTACAGAAGGAGAGAAACGTAACTTTCCCATCTCTAGCATGATGACAAGGAAGGTGATGTTGATGTCTATCAAGACCTAAGGCTTGAAATCAAGAGTCATCAGGTTAGAGCAAGAATCCACGTTTGAGTAACCAGTATGATTGGCATCAAATGCCCAGTGGTTGGAAGTGAAGCCTCACAGAGACAGGCTGCATTAATGCAGGGCTGTAGGCAGGTTGTTTTACCTGATGCTGATGCCAGGGAACACTGACAAGCACAGGTTAGCAGGATAGCCTCAGCAGACCCACGGTTCTGACCAGGTACTGAGCACCAGTTCTCATCACTGTTACATTCCTTTCCTTGATTTTTGCCTCCTCTTTATGTAAGTCAAGTATCCATGCACACAAACCATTAATTATACAATAGACAAGATATTTTAAAAATTCCATATAGGGCTGGCGAATTACCTCAGCCATTAAGAATACTTGCTGCTCTTGCAGAGGAACTAGGTTAGATTTCCAGCACCCATGTGCTGGCTCACAACTACTCCAGTCCCAGGGATTCTGTTATCCTCTTCTGACTTGAGCATGTACATACTTAGTGCACATGTACACATGGGAAAAACACTGATATACATAAAATAATAAATCTAAAAACATTTTTAAAAAAGATTTGCACGTGAATCTACTTTTAAAAGAGATTTATTTTTAATTATGTGTGTAGGTGTCCACAGACACTAGAGACATCAGATCTCCCTGAAGCTGGAGGTACAGGCAGTTGTGAGCTGCCTATCTTTGGTGCTGGGAACTGAGCCCTGATCACGTGCAAGAGCAGTACATACTCTGAACCACTGAGCCACTTCTCTAGTTCCTGAAGCTACTTTTTTATGATTGATAAAATATTCTTATGCACACAAAATACAGGTCATCCAGAGTGTGATGCTTGCCTACAATACAGGCAACTTGTGCACTTTAAATAACTGATCACTTTGTCGGGGAAACTGAGTACAACCATGAAAACAATCATCCCCAAGGCTCTGTGTTGAAGTTCAGTTTCCCATGCCCCTGCATGAAACCCAGAGTCCAGAGGAGCAAGGTGAAGGCTGAAAGGTTTGTGTGTGGTAAGTGGAGAAAGGTCGGGCACATTTTTGGCAGGCAGCATGGTGTAAGTTAAGTAAAGAAAGGCTGATGCTCCGTGCTCATATTAGCTGTGGTGAGAAGTGGGCCTGGAGGAGCTCATCCCGTCTGAACTGAGGCACTTTCAGCTGAAGGGGAAGAGGGTGGAAGATGGAGGAAGATGAATTGGCAGCAGGAGGATGGAGTAGAGAACTGGAAGACTGGAGGCAGGCAGGCTGATTCAGTATCTGTAAATAGAAGCGTATCTTCACACTTAAGATTGGGAGCCCGATGACAACTGATCGTTGCAGAAAGCTTGCATCTTCATCTCCAATTAAATGTTTAATACTAGCTCAGCCTCAAGTGTCCATCACCCCTCAACTTCAGCAGCTGCCTATAAACACCGACATACAGGAAGACCTTCCGTTCTCATTAATGCTTTGGAAAAGTGAGCGCATTCTTGCAAGAGAGCTACTGGCTGGCTAATTGGTCTCTGGTAAATTCTCATCTTACATTCTGGGACTGCTAGAACTGGGCCATGCCTAATTTTTTTCACATCCATAAAATATATCCAGACCCATGAAACCAGACAAAAATGGAAGCTGCTGTGAACTTCAGTGATCAGAGAGTTCAAAAGATACTGCCGAAGAGAGTCTGCCTGTGCCCTGCGACTCTTTATTAGCTTCTTTTTGTTGTTGCTTTGCTTGCTTCAGGAATGTGGAAAGCATAGACAAGTGGATATGGGAGAAAGGCCTGATGGGAGAAAGGCTGCACATTTTCCATTGATATTTACATTTGTAGAGAAGAAATGAACCTCTAAGAGCCTGTTGAGCACTGGAGCTCCACAGCATGCGAAACCACGAGGTTAAGACAAAGAATGCACAGGACTCTGACGGGAAGATGAAGATTTCCTTAGAAAGGTCTGGTTACACAGACACACTTCAATGGGAGTCTCTATCTTAGCTACTTTTCTATTGATGTGATAAGACACCATGACAGAAGCAACTTCTAAAAGAAAGAGTTAAATTTGGTAGAGGAAAGAAAAAGGTTGCAGAGAGTTATGATCCATGACTACCATGTCAGGAAGCATGACAGTAGGCAGGCTGGCATGGCACTGAGGCAGTACCTAAGAGCTTACCTTTTGATTCACAAGCAAAATGTGGATGACTGAGAATGACTTGGGCAGCCTGCTCCCAGTGACTCACCTTCTCCAATGGACATGCCTTCTAATCCTTCCCAAACAGGTCCACTGACTAGGCACCAAGTATTCAAACATATGAGCCTATAGGACCCATTCTCATGTAAACAACCAGATTCTCTATCTCTAGAAAGGAGTCATTCTCTTTTTGGTGCAAGGAGAGAGTGGTGCTTTTACTATGGACACTTATTCCACCTTTACAAGGGATTTATGCTCTGCTCCAAGGTAAAAGATAGGTGAGAATTTTTCCTGTACTTGTTGATTTTTTATTGCCTGCAGCTCAAAATAATTCTTATATCAAAGTAGCATATTTTGGAGTGATACATATTGATCTTCTTTGAAAATTAATACATATCAAATGGCCTTTTTGGGGGGGAGGGTTGCACCAAGTAGCCCCTGGCTGGCCTGGAACTCACCATGTTGACCTTGTTCTCACAGAGATCCTCTTGCCTTTGCCACCCAATTTCTGGGATGAAGGATGTGCACCATTTATATCTAATGTCTGCTAAGGGCATTTTGTCATGTGCCCTCGCATGACACAGTAGGTTCTTGGTGCTTTCTTTTATAAAAACACTAGTTGACTTCACACAGTCTCCATTGTCACTAAGCATTTGCCAAGCCCCTGCCTTGACATAGTGTGTTACAGAGAAATAGGTTGCAACAGATGAATTTTAGAACACAAACGATCTACAACAACAGCTATGGCAAGTGTCACATGGTAAGTACACAGTAATCTGCAAAAACTGTCACAGCAACAAAAAGAATGTCTGGGGCCTGAATTTTTATTACAGAAATTTACATGTAATATCATTTATTATAATGGTATTTTAAATTATTTTAGTTGATTACATTATTATTTATGTATATCTATGTTGTCTAGGCAAGTTACTTAACCTCCATGAGCCTAATATCCTTCTGCATTTTGCCCTTACGGAGAAGTAGCATAGGATCTGTTTGAGTGCCTTGCTGGGATATAGTAATTGAAGTAGTTGCTTTTCAACTGGCTCTCAGCAGTGTTGGGAGCCGTCTGAGCGCCCACATCCGCCATTACAAGATAGCGC
>JADRCH010000132.1:3860484-3912532 GCA_019843965.1 Rhynchomys soricoides | reverse complement strand
CTATGTGTGCCGCGTCGTTCTTGCTGGCGAGACCGTAGCGCGGGACACAGCAGTCCCTACCTTTTGCTTTTTGTGCCTTCGTTAGAGTCTCACCACTCAAATGGCAGACTCACAAAAAAAAGCTGATGACTCACAAGTCACAAATAGGAGTTTTGTGGTACTCAGGTGTTAGATTATAAACAGATTGTGGCTTCCCTCTTGGATGCTTTCTCTATCTCTTAGTTTACTCTGGGAGAAGCCAGCTGCCCTCGAGGTAGAATATTGTTATAATGTAATCTGTTGCCAACTTGACATGCCTGAGAAGAATCCTCAAATTAAAAAAGATTAAAAATCCACCAGGCTGGTTCATGGCCATGTGGGGGGGGGGCATTTTCTTTATTGATAATTGATGTAGAAAGACCCAGCCCACTGTGGGCGGTACTATCCCTAGGCTAGTGGGCTTGGGCTGCATAAGAAAGGTAGCTGAAAATAATCCAACAGCAAGCCAGTAAGCAGCGTGCTTCTGTGGTTTCTGCATCAAGCTCCTGCCTTGGGCCCTCTGGATGATGGACTATATCATGTAAGATGAAATAAATTCTTTCCTCCCAAGATTGTTCTAGGCTGTGATCACAACAAAATAAAGACAATTTAGAACATCCATCAACTTAATAAATATGGTTGTGTATTTTCCTTCCCAACTTGACAAAGTAAGCTTGAGAAACCATTTGAAAACTCTACCCTCTAACAGTTTGGATGACACCAGGAGCCCAGCACACAGGCATTGAGGTGAGGGGCATGACCCCAAGAGTAAAGCAAGAAATCTAACACAACACAGTCAGGGAAAATCCCAGCCTCTGACAAGCGTTAGATGTGATATTGATTTTTTGCCCACAGAGGCAATTGTTTCTAAATATACTGAACTAAAAAGTTGTTATTCTCCCAGGGCTATCAAAAGGCTTGCAACTACCATTCAACGTGATCTCCTGATCAACATGGAAAGTGAATACAGCTAGGGGGTTGGGGATCAACAGGAGGGTACCAATCTCAGAGTTCTCCACCAGCACAAAGAGCTGGCGTTGAGCCACCCACTGCCTGCACCTTGCTGTGCTTTCACAGCAAGTCTGAAAAGGAAGTCTGAAAGGACCACACATCTCACATCTAGGCTACATCATTCTCTCCACCCACAACTGTCAGGAAGCATAACAACCTTAGAAGGATCAGAGTGTCCTCTCCTGCAAAATGGTTCCACTCTCTCTCTCCGGTGCCCCAGGCATGGTCATTATGGAGATGGAGAGAGAGAGACAGGGGCCAGAATTCAGGCCTCACCAGTTTCCAGCTCTCATAAAGCTGGCTGGTTAGTAGCTATAAAACCGTAGATGGCGTGTGAATAGGTGGGTGGCTTCTGCAGACCCATTATCCATACCACTGTCTTGCATTATGCACTTATTAAAAAGAGGAAGAGGGAGGAGGAGGTAGCGATGGAATGTCTTGTCTTTGCCTTTTCCTCTTCCTTAAGCTCCTATTAGAATTTGCCACAGGCGTTAACTTTCCTAATAAGAAAAAAAAAAAAAAAAAAACAAACCTTATAACTGAAGTAAAATATGACCCAAAGCCTCTAACAAAAAAATTCAGCCTGGGACTAGAGATATAGCTCAGCTGGGATAGAGATCGTGTCTGCCACGTGTGGTGTCCTGAGCCCGATGTTCAGCACCATGTACCAGGTGTGGTTGCTCACGTCTCTAACCCCTGCAATCTGCAGGTTGAAGAAATTAATTCCAAGCCATCCTAGAATACTTGAGAGTCTATCTCAAAACAAATTTTTAGTGTGAAAACTATAAAGAAGCTGGATTAAGACATAAGACAGTAACTGGAGGCCTAAAGAAGTGGCTAGTGAGAAAGCACGCACCATATAGCTTGAGGACTGGAGTTCAGATCCCCAGAACTTACATAAGGCTGGGCAGGTGTGGCATCTGCCTGTAATCTCAACACCCAGACTAGCCAGAATTGCTAAACCTACCTCAATAAATTAAATGTGGTCAAGAAGACGCTGGATATTAACTTCAACCCCCCACACATATGTGCACATGTACCTGCACACACATAGGAGCATGCACACACACATGCATAACACACACACACACACACACACACACACACACACACCATTCCAAAAAGAAAAACACTGTACAACCGGACACAAACTAGAGTTACCTGAGGAGACCTCAGACCTGGAAAGATGGCTCAGTGGTTAAGAGCACTGACTGATCGTCCAGAGATCCTGAGTTCAACTCCCAGCAACTGCATGGTGGCTTACAACCATCTGTAACGAGCATCTGATGCCCTTTTCTGGTATGTCTGAAGAGAGCAACAGTGTACTCACATATATAAAATAAATAAATCTTTAAAAAATAAAAAGTAAATTAAAAAAAAAAAAAGAGGAAACCTCAGTTGAGGAAACACCTCCATCAGATTGGCCTGTAGGCATGTCTGTAGGGCATTTTCTTAGACTGTGGTTTGATGTAGGAGGGCCCAGTCCACTGTGGATGATGCCACCCCTGGGCAGGTGGTCCTGGGAGGCATAATGAATAAGCTGAACATAAACCAAAGAATGCAAACCAGTAATTTCTATTGTCTTTGCTTTGGTCTGTGCCTTCCAGTTCCTGCTTTGGCGTCTCTGCGTGATATCAGGGTTGTGATCTGAAAGTGTAAGGCAAATAAACACCTCATTTCCCAAGTTGCTTTTGGGCAGTGTTTTATCACAGCAACACAAACTGAACCTGGACACATGGTTTTGTTTTGTCTGGGGTACATGTTTCTTTTTCCCAGACTGTACCAGAGATTTGCCCAAAAGTTACTGAGACCACAGCTATTAACCGTCCCCGTTGAATCATGTATTTACAACTGCATACCCATTGCCTTGCCTACTGCAGAAAGTTCTAGTTTCTCCATACAGGCACTAGACACCAAAGGCGGGTGTCAGCAGGTCGGATAAAAGGGAGTGGACATTTCAGAATTGCATAATGTGCAATTTGTTGGTGTCTTATGGACAGAAGTGCCACTTGGAAGAGTTTGTTTGTAAGGCAGTCAACCAGAATGTATCTATTAAGTTGTCAGACATCAGTTAAGAAACAGTTTGGGCAGGATGCAGAAATGCTCAGCTGATAATGACTTTGTTTATCGTGAAGGACTTGGAATGTGTGCCTATGTCACTTGGTTAAAAAAAAAAGACCCTTACCCACCCATCCCCCCAAAAATGGTGGTAGTCAAATCAAGCTAGAGCCCTCCAATTGCTCAGTTTAGGACTGTGTGTGTGTGTGTGTGTGTGTGTGTGTGTGTACACTGGGGTATTATCTATTTGAGGAAAGCATCAACCTTTGACCCCAACCATAAGGTAGGTTCTGTAGGAAATGGATTCTGAAAGGGGGGAGATCTGAATGCTGAGGGTTAATTGGGGAAATTTTTAGAAACATCTTCAGGAAAGGGAGAGACGTGGGCATGACAGATGCCAAACAGTTGCACTGGAAGCTAAGGGGGACTTTGGAGTTAGCGTGGCTCTTCAGATCTATACTGAGATGAGGACTTGGGTATCTGTGATATCTAGAGCTCATATCACTGCATGTTGGTAGACCCAAGTGGGGAATTTGTAATGGTGGGCCAGCCATTTCCTTGCAGCCAAGGGCATTCCAGAGAAAGAACATGAGATCGATGCTATAGATAGTAAGTGCCTTGGTCCGGATGGCAAAGCTGGATCGCTTGTATAACTCAGTACAGGGACATACATTTTCTCCTTCTCAAACAATAGAGAGAGATGAAGGCAAGCATCTAGTTGGTTTGCCCCTAATGGTACCCTAGAGCCTGATGAAGTACTCAGTACACAACAGCTGCTTATTGTACCTCGCTGCATAAATATTGAATCCATTACGCTTTTTATTCTATAGACTTGTTTTTAACACAGAGAAGAAAACACTCGAGAAACACATTTTCTCCACAGATATTTGAACAGATATCTCTGAAGACCGAAAGTTCCTCATACTCAAGAAATGTACAATGTGTAAGCCAGTTCTCCATCACTGTGATTAATTACGAGAGAAGGAAATATTCCCTGAGGGGGTGATGGTTTCAGAGGTAAGGTGGTCCTATGCTTTGAACCTGTGGGTGAAAGAGAAATTCACTGCAGAGAGCACAGAGAAACAAAGATACCTCGAGATGGTGAGGAAGTGAGAGTAGAGAGCGGGAGGGGCCAAAGTCCCAGCATTCCCTCAGGCACAAAACACTCCTGTGACTTAACCAACTAATGCTCTTTCTCCTTCTTTTCTCTCTCTTTCTATCCTCCTTTCTCCCCCACATGCCCTCTCTGGGACATGGGCATGGCTCTCAAAAATTCTACCAAAGTTCTCCTAAATGGGAGGGTGCGTGTTCCACCAGCCAGTGGCCAAGCCTTTAAGATCCAAACTGCTTCGTGTTATTTTTATCAGTTATTTTTCAGTGCCATCTGTTAGTGAATGCTACACCATGCATGCGAAGGTCACAGGACTTGTGAGCTGTCCTCAGCTCTCTTCTTCTACCATGTAGGTTCCAGGTGACAGGAACTCAGGCCCACAGGCTTGGCAGCAAATGCCTTTATCTGCTGAGCCATCTTGCCAGCCCCAGCACACAGTGTGTGTGTGTGTGTGTGTGTGTGTGTGTGTGTGTGTATGTGTGTGTGTGCGCGCGTGTCCCAGTCTTTATTTAAGAACAAAAAAGATGAGTGATGGTCGGCTCCGAACAACAGCATCACTGAGCATCTCCCACCCCCACCTCCACACCTGTTGTGCTTTTAATCCCTCCTCAGTAAAAGAATTTAATCCCAAAGCTCCATTCAGGTTCTCTTTGTCTACCTCCCTTCCTCGCCTTGGCTCACAGCATCTTCAGGGAGAGCTGGTGCCTCAGTTTGAATGCATGGGAGAGCCCAGAGCAGTGACAGGAACAGAGGGAAAGGCCTCGCCCTCGGGAAAAGGGACCGAGTAGAGAGTGGTGAAGTGGGGGGTCCCATAACCTGGGGCACCAAAGTGGGGACCTGGGGGCAGAGGAAAAGATACAGGCCCCCCTGGGAAAGGGGTCCCAGCAGCCTCATACTCTTCTTGTTGGGAATACTCAATGCTTGATCGTTTGCCCATCTGGCGCAAGTTACAGAACCACACTCAAACCACATCCTTCTCCAGCCCAAGCTGCTTGGCGATAGTAGTGATCTGCTGCAGGGAGGGCTTTGGGCACTTCAGAAACATGTTCTCCAGGTTCCACCTCACACGGTTCTCAATGCTCGTCCTTTCTCTTTCGGGCCTGCACCAGAGTCTCCGCATATCTCCTGAAGGTTCTCACTGTTGTCACCTTCCTCCAACCACTTCTCCATCAGGGGCTGCAGCTTACACATATTCTTAAGGCTGAACTGCAGGGCTGTTGTCTGGCTGAACACCTTTCCAAAGAGAACTCCCAGAGTGAGCCTCATGTCGGCCTGGGTGTACCCCAAGGTGATCTTCTTCTGCTTCAGCAGCTTGGCAAATTGCTCTAGCTCCTTCTGCAGGGCTTTCATGTCCTAGGACTCCTCGGGACTTGGTTCCACCTTCTCCAACTTCACAGCACTGGGGCGGGCGGCACAGGGCCCAGAGGAGGCTCCCTCTGAGTTGCTCTCCACTCTTGCTCCTGCCTGCCCCTCAGGCTGCAAAGTCTCCACGCCAACTTGGGGAACTAGGCCCAGTCCAACCTGAGGCCCACAGTATGCCATCCCTCCACAGAACTCATATGCCGGGGGACATGGGGAGATCCCCAATACCTCTGAGCCTGGTCTGAGTCCAGGCCAACCTTTTTCCAAGGAGGCCCTTGGAAGCTTATCCAGGTTCAAGGGTCCACCCAGCCCAGCTCCAGCCCTGCTGACCCATCACCCCCACCTGGTGGGGGTGAGAAGGCGAAGTCTGAAGCCGGGTGTCCAGCCATGGGGAAGGTGGGCACCCGGTGTCGGGGGCCTGGTGGAAGGACGGCTCACCTAGGGACTGTTTCACCTCTCTCCGTCCCCAATCCCACCCTCTAGCCTTGACCAGCACACAGTTTTTAAATGAATGCTACATAGGCGGTAGGTATTACGCACTCTTGGGCTGCACCAGTAGGCAAATTACATGTAACTTATCCCATTGTCAAGCTCAACATTACCAATGATGGGACAACCCATTTCACAAGCGTCCTTCTCTTTGTCCCAGTAGCTGATCTATGGTGGGATGCCTGGAGACTATATGAGCATGTCCCCTGAAATCATTCCTTCTGTGACATAAACCCAAGCACTGATGATCTTACCTAAATTAGATATTTCTGTGATGGTTACAAATTAATTACTTTGGGAAAGAAAAGGTACTTCATGTGGTTGGAAAACACTGGTTGTGATCTCTGTGATTAGAAATTCTATTTATTTGGGGCCACTGTACTGGCATTATGTACCATAGAATGGCCTTGATATTAGTACAACTCTGGTTTAGAAGTACCTCAGTAAACCAGACTACTTTTAATATGAGATGGCAGAGTGGGTAAGAGCATTTGCTGTACAAGCATGAGGACCCAAGTTCAAATCCCCAGCACCCATGTGAAAAGACAGGCATGGCTATGTTTTTATATAACCCCGGCATTGGAGGCAGATTAGCAAACCCCAAGATCAGAGGCCTCAAGGTAAGGCAGCTCTGTGCAGTGGCTCAGCAGTCTAGCCAAAAGGGCAAGCTTCAGAGTCAGGGGCAGATCCAATCTCAAGGCAATAGGGAAGAGAGAGAGGAGAGAGAGAGAGAAGCAGGAAGACAACTAAGGTCCTGCTTTGTCCTGAGGATGCCCAGTCATACATATTTGCACACTTATGTGTTCTTATGCACAGACACACATGCACCCCTAGGTGCACAAAGCACACAAACTAAGCAGGCAGTAATAAGTTTAAGCAAATCTATTCTTCTCAGAGGTTATGGGGAAAATGACCACGTGCATTTCTCTTTAGGGCACTTTGGTGTGATTTTCAGTACCCCCTTTTCCTCCTTATGAACCCGCAAACCTTGTCTTTCCCCTCCCAGATTGACTCTTGAACCTTCAGAGGCCAGCTATTCCCTTTATCAAAACCCTCTGCTGCAATCATTTTAACTACAGACATTTAGACATAAACATCTACTAAGACTTAATGATTCCAACGACTTTTTATTTAGTAAGCCGTGGGTGAGAAACAGAAGCTTGTGTACTTCCAGGTCCAACCAGAATTAGGCTCTAGTAAATGAGATAGTGAAAGAATTCCCTGTATGTATGTGCCTTGGGTGCTTATTGCATTAGGCAAGATGGCCGCCCCTTCCTGTGTCCTTTTCCAGACCTGGGCATGAAGAGTAAGGATGTGAGAAGATATATAGGCTTGCTTGAGCCACACATTCCTCGGTGGAAAAAGTTCCCGTGCATGGCGGATGCAGTTCTGTTGGTCGAGCGTCTGAGGAGCATGCTCAAGGCTCTGAGCTCTGTGCCCAGTGCTGCATAATAGCCCTAATTAGTGGGTGTGTAGGTGGGAAGGAGACAGGTGAGTGCCCTGGCCTACATCTTCTTTTCTGGTTTAAGCTGTGTATTTTTCAAATTGTGGAACTAACTACAGTGTTTCAGACAACACAGACACTCATCCTGCAGAAGGCAAGCCTCACTGGGAAGGGCCTAGAGGCCGTGGGTTTCTGATCATCCACCCATCCATCTCTCTACATACAGATAACAAACACGCATGCATATCTGTATTAAATGGCTTATACCACCTCCATGAAGATGGACTACTGCTTTGTGAAGTGGTATGAAGATGCACAAAGACTTTTCTTGCATTGTTTAGTTAACGTTTCAAAATATTTTGTTGCTACTTAATTGATGTTTTAAATATGTATATGAGGTATTAATATTTATAACTAAAGCAGCCATTCCCAAAGGCACCTATTAAAGTTGTTTTATTTGGCTTTCTTAGTTCTTTATATTCATTCATTTTAAATTTTTATTTATGTGTAGGGGTGTTATGCATGCCTTGACACACATGTGTAGGTCAAAGGACAACTTATGCTAACTAGTCCTCTCTGTGCACCTTGTGGGTTCTGGGGATCAAACTCAGGTGGTTCGGCTTGTCAGCAGCACCTCTACCCACTGAAACTATTGGCCTATATTACCCACTCTCACTGGCCTATTTTTCTTGATTCTTTATGGTTTCAATAATTATGTGCAGCCAGGTGTGGTGGCGCACACCTTTAATCCAGCACTTGAGAAACAGAGGCAAGCGGATCTCTGAGTTCGAGGGCAGCCTGGTCTACAAAGCAAGCCCCAGGACATCCAGGGCTACACAAAGAAACTCTGTCTCAAAATAATAATAATAATAATAATAATAATAATAATAATAATAAATATTTATTATAATATAAATATAATAATAATCATAATTATAATTATGATTATTATTATTTATAGGTGTGTGTGCACATGTGGTATTTGTATACAAGTTAAATGTCCTTAAAATCCAGAGACATTGGATGCCCTGAAGACATAGCAACAATGTGAGCCATCTGATACAGGTGCTGGGAACCAAACTTAGGTCCTCTGGAGGAGTAGCAAGTGCTCCCAAACACTGAGCCACCTCTCCAGCCCTTCTCTGTTACCTTGCTTGTGTTTTTATTCTGTGTTCAGCTTCAAGTGTTTTCCATGTGACCCCTCCCATGCAAACTGAGCATTTGTTTCCCAGCACCCCTGCCAGTCCATGCGTATATGGTCCACACCTTTTTTCTCTTTGGCCAGTAGTTAAGCAGAACACAGATTGCAGATCATGCTCACATGGTAAAGGTCTCTAGTCAGTGTCCACGAAGCCTCCAGTTCTATTCTTTCCTTGTGCAATGCTCTACTTAGCCTCCAGGCTGTTCTTCTTTCTTCATTTGTGTGGCTCCTGACTTCCTCTCATCAATTCATCACTGAGCACTGGGCCAGCAGGATAAAACAGTTTCTGGCCCCAACCCTGTGTGGTGTGCTTGGGTGCGTGCGTGCATGCGTGCATGTGTGCGAAAACTTGCTGGCTGAAAACCTCCAAGGATCCGTTTTTCTCTGCTTCCCAATGCTGGGATGGCAGGGAATGATAGTGATGCTTTCTTTCATTTTATATGAGTACTGAGAATTCGAACTCAGACCTTCTTGCTTTCAGAGCAAGCCGTCTTACCCACTGAGCCCTCTCACCAGCCCCTAAATCTTTTTTCATGATCCATGCTTACAATAGAAACTCCAACCTATGTAAACTAACTAGTCCATTTCCTATTTGTGGACACTAGGACTCTTTTCAGTCCATTGTTACTAAAAGAACAGTAAAG
This sequence comes from Rhynchomys soricoides, assembly GCA_019843965.1. Lineage (NCBI taxonomy): Eukaryota > Metazoa > Chordata > Mammalia > Rodentia > Muridae > Rhynchomys > Rhynchomys soricoides. The sequence goes on along the minus strand of JADRCH010000132.1, from coordinate 3,903,194 downwards.
AGACTGTAACTGACAGTGAGTGCCTCTGTGAACACTGTGTGTGTGTGTGTGTGTGTGTGTGTGTGTGTGTGTGTGTGTGTGTGTGTGAAGAACGGGTCCTACAGGCGTCATCGCTGAATGTACACTGTAAGTCCCACTGCACTGTGAAGCGTACGGAGAACAACAGGTACCTGAGCTCCTACACAGGCCCAGTGCCCTGGGAACTGGTCCAGCCCAGTGTTCTCTTAAGCCGATGCTTGGAACATCATCAACCTTTTCATTCATGATGTAGACAACACACTGGGTCATTAGAGCAGAGTCCTGGACTGGTTCCAAGATTGTGATCCAAGCAGTCAGAAGCAAAGCCGCTGATGAACCAGGGTCTGCTCTGCAGGGCTCTCAGATCCTTTGTGGTGAAAGCCTGGCACTGAGCAAAGGCCTTTTCTTTCCTTCCCTTTGAAGCTGAGTGTGAATAGGATGGTCACATGCGTGCACCAGTGAACACCCTCCCTGACAGACAGTGAGTGGGAACTACCAGAGTTCTAACACCACCAACACCAGTACCATCCACATGTCAGGTAGGGTGACAGCACCCTAGGTGCCACTCAGAAGGGGCTGAAAGTCTCCCTTCCTCCCTTGCCCAGTAGCACAAACCTTTCATGGCAATTGATCAGTTCGCAGCCGGCCATCCCTGCCTGGCCTGAGCCCTCCAGTGTCCTCTTGACACCGGTGTCTAATCCTCAACCCGCCTACCACTTGGGCAAGAAAGCATATGAGATAAATTGTTTGCATCTACACTTCAAGTAGTTGAGGCAGAAAAGAAACTCAACGCCAAAAGGCACAGAGTCAGGGTTTCTGGTCTCTTTTCTTTTCTTTTCTTTTGGCATTATATTTATTTCAAAAGTCATCAGATGTCAAGTTCGATTTGAAATACAATAAACCAGAAACAAACCCATAGACACAAAACAGTAAACCTAACATTTTTTCATAATGTTGTGAGTAAGTCTGCTTGGCTCTACTTAATTCCATTAAAGAGAATTACATCCTTCATGCATTAAAAAAACAGAAATCACTGAGGTAGCTGTAGTATAAAGTAGAAACTGGAGGGATGGCTTCATGGTTTTGCAAAGGATTCTGGGTTAGGTTCCCAGCACCCACATGGTGTCTTACAATCTTCTGTAACTCTAGTTTCAGGGGATCCTATACCCTCTTTCTATCTCCAAGGTACTACATGCATAGGTGCACACACATACTTGCAGGCAAAACAATCATACACATACATACATACATACATACATACATACATAGCCAGTGACTGCTTATCATTAGTCAAACATGTTTATGGATGCATTTGCTTTGTGTAGATTATTTCGCTGGGATATCCACAACTCTTTGTGGCAAGTGCTTTTAATGAATGGATTTTTAAATGGCACCCTGGTGGTTTTTATAGAGGAGAAGGTACAAGAAGTTGAAAGCAGGGTCGCAGGCTAGTACATTTGAGTACAGCATCCTAACCACTAAGGTCAAGAGACTGGCCACAGCATCTGCAATTCTCACGTCATCATCCAGTTAACTGAAAGCATACAGACTCAGCTCCCCACTCTCACACACTTATCCAATCAGACATGTCTCTGTGCTTCTCCCCTGTCACTTAATGATAATTTGCATTTTAATACGTTCATGGAATCCTCATTGCATCATCTACAGTTTCCCTTCATCGGTGTCTTGTGCCCTCCCTATTTCCTGTTGGCATGAATAACACTAAAATGAACTTCATGGGGCCTCTAGCTTGGCTTTTAAGACCAGGCGTTTCCTTAGGATAAATTCCTGGGAGTGGGGTTTAGCACATCTTTTATTGCTTTTCAGAATATTGCACTAATGTATAGTACTACCAGAAGCTAATTTGTAGGCTAATTTCATTGATTACTCATTGACATTTGCCTAGTGGAGCCCTTTCAGAAGCAAATGCAGAGTAAATGGAGCACCGTTTGTTATGGTTATGATTATGGTGAAGTTGGAATCACTGAGGGCATCTCACTGCCGGGGTGTGCCAGCCTCACACTCCTTTGTTCCCGTCCCCACCTGTTTCAGTGTCTCGCCTAGAACCAAGGGCAATTCTCTGTGTGTTACAGGACACATTGCGTAGATACAAACGGGCAAGGGTACATTATTCAGATACTGACCGCTAACACTAAAATTACCCTTTCTCTTCATTGCCTTTTCAATTTTGACCTCCTTCTCACTTTAATTAGCAAATTCTTATGGAATTTGGACTCCTATTCCCCAACACTGTCCCAGCACTGGCGTCGATTTCATCAGTTTTCCTTCCAACTGTGATGCCCCACGGCCACTTTCCTTGTTTTTTTAATTGAGACTTTTCTTTATACAGTATATTTTAATGATGGTTTTTCCTCTGACCTCTTCTCCTTTCTCCCTACCCACCCAACTCTGTGTTCTTTTTCTCTCTTTCAAATAAATAACTAAACAAATAAAACAAGCAAAGAAAGAAACAAAACCAAAACTCAAAACAAACCAGCAAAAGACAAAAACAAAAAGGCTCAAACAAAGCAAAATGAAACAAAAATCCACAAAAATACCATCGATTTGGTTCTCTGTTGGCTAGCTACTCATGAGCATGGGGCCTGACCTAATGCTGCGCTGTTAGACCCAGTGAGACTCCATTGGTGAAAACCTACGTTCCCTTTGCCATCAGGCATCCATGGCAGATTGCTTCTTTGTGAGCAGCAGAACTGTGTGCCCACTTCCCACTCCTGGTGCTGAGACCCCATCTAATTTGAAGCTGTGTGGGTCCTGTGTGTGCTGTCCAGCTCTGAAAGTTCATAGTGCACCGTTCGGTTGTGTCAGGAAGACTCTGTTTCCTTGGAGTCATCCACCACATCTGGGTCTTACAATCTTTCCTCCTCCTCTTCCACCTAGATGACTGAGCTTGAGGGGAGGAGCTTGGTAAAGACATCCCATTTAGGGTTGAATGCTCCAAACTCACTCGCTCCCTGCCCATCGTCCAGTTGACAGCCCCCACTCGCTTTTAATGCCAATATGCTAGTTCTGGCCCTTGCCATCCCTTGCCAATACTCTGGTTTTGCTGCAGGGCTCCTGCTGTGTCTTGAATAGAAAATGTTCCCACGGGGTCAGGTGCTTGACCTCTTGGTCCCCAGTCGGTGGTGTTATTTCAGAAGGTCACAGAACCTTCAGAAAGTAGATCCTCATTGGAGAAAGTGAGTCACTGCAAGTGTGCCTTGAGGTTTTACAGCTGCTGTGTGACACCTGTCTCATGTTCCTGCCATGAAGCCTTCCTGGCCCTGAAGAACTATAGCCCCTCAAACTGTAACCAAAATAAGTCCTTCCTTTCTTAGGCTGTTTCTTGGCAGCTGTTTGTCATAGCAACAAGAAAATAACTGGCTCGACCTCCTTCCTGCGCTGATGCCTCCTACACACAACTGCCGGATTAGACTTCATGACCCACAGCCTTGCATCATGTCCTTCCTCAGTCTCCAGATGAACACCAGTTCTCAGTAGCCTAGGGAATGGCACCCAGACACATGGCACTCAGACACTGATATGTGGCACACTCCGAACTTTGAAACACACATGCACGCAAGCACGCACACATGCGCAGCCTTACTACCTGCCCATTGGTCCTTCCTATGGTCCCCTGGGTACTTCAGCTCTCCTTGCAACACCGTCTTCTCAGGTCGAGCCCAATGTCCCTGCTGGATGCGATATTCCAAGAAGAAACTTGGCCACAAGCTTTATGCATTTGCACCCACTACTTTGAATCACTGTTTGGCTCAGAAAACAGTGGAGCATCTCTTACACATCTTTTGAGCCACCAGCTAGTATTACACCATTGTGTAGCCACTCTCCTGCCTCAGATCTTTGCCAATTCTCTCACACAACTGCTAGTGTGAGCTATCTGTGCTGCAGATGGGTCTCATCTCTGCCAGCTTCCCACGGTCTCTGTCACCACAGGCCCCTTTCTCCCCCCTGCAGGTTTATCACCTAAGTGCTCTATCTCAGTGACCCTGTGTGCCTAGCCCTCTGCCCAGGCTTCATAGACCTCCCCATACAGTTCTACACCCAAATGTTCGCAGGCACCTTTGTGCCACCCCACATGTGCTGATGTGTCTGGGGTGCCACTCAGTTGTTATATATTCTCTCGAGCAGCCTCTCCAGACCTTCACAGATGGCATTAAGCACCGATGATTGATTGCATGATAAAAGTATGTAGGCTTAGGCTCAGACTGCTACACTGACTTGTCATTACTCGATAAGGCCTGCTCTAGGGCAGAGACCATGTTTGATCAGCTTGACTTGCCAAATGCCTGGTTTTGCCTTTGTCTTTGGCAGTTCTGGATGGATGTAAACAAGAGCTGCTCTTCCCTAACTGAGATGGGCCAAATCTTCTGTCTCACAATCCCACAGGACAGTAGTGGTATAGAACAGGAAGAGCTAAGGTGAGATGCAAGTAGAATCCTGTCCTAGCCTCCCCTAGCACCTTGAAGGGAAGGGGCTATAAAGTTCTCTGGGGACCTCTTGGATCTGGGTGGAAAAATCAAGAGAAAGAAGGAGAGGAATACTTCCTCTTGCCCATCACTGTAGAAGAGGAGGTTTGAGGCTTTTCTTCAGGTTACTGTGCTTTCAGATTTAGGTGAAAAGCAGGAACAAGAGATGTATAGGATACTACCAAGACTTGAAGATATCGGGTTAACGGGATGGCTCAGCAGAAAGACCCTTACCACCTGAGTGCAATCCTCAGGACCCACACAGTGGGAGGCAAAACCCCACTCCTGTAATGTATCCTCTGGCCTCTACATGTATCCTGTGACACATGCATGTGCACGTACACGCAAGCTCACACGTACACATTGACACAAATAAATGTATTGAAAGTTTTGAAATCGCTTACCTACTTTCTAAGAGCAAAACCCTCCAAAATATGCAGTGAGTGGTATTATCTGGTTGCTCACATAAAAATGCAAAAGCAAAAGAGAAAGCAGGCCCTGAGCACTAAGAGGCTGGCACTGGGGAGGGTAGAGCCACAGCTTCCTGAGGACTGCAATGTGCACACACAGCAGGTACATCTTGCAGCTAAGGCCCCTGGAGGAGGGTTCAGGGAGTGTGGGGGATACCCGGAGTGACCTGCTGCTGTATCAACACAGATGAAAGTAGAAAGCATCAAGAATGAGAGGATTCTTAACTCCCTCCTCTTGGCTTCCAGTTTTTCTCTGGTGTCCCTGTAACAAAGGAGAAATGAGACCCAAGTTCAATATCACAAAGCAGAGCATCGAACGGTTTATGTGGCCAAAAAAAAGACAGCAGCTGTTAGTTAGTGGTCTTTGTTCACAGAGCCTTATAAAAGTAGCTTACCATGATCTGGAAATCCAGACACACACACACACACACAGCCTTAGGGGTAAAGTTTGATTGACATGCTTTTCTATAGGTCCCCAGATTATAAGGATTCACTAAAGATACTAATACAACTCTTTAAATATCAGGAAAGGAGTGTGTATAACATTACTCTTGTTTTATAGTAAGAGTAACTGCTCTCAGCTTATATAAACCCAAATTTATTGATGTTTCTTGCATATTAAGAAATCTTAGCACCAGTTAAGCACCAGTTGTTGAACTAAACTGAAAATACATGTGATTAGTTAGAGTCACCTAGGAGACAAACCTCTGAGCGTGTCTACCAGGGAGTGTCAAGATGGGTTAATTGATGTAAAAAGACCACTCTAAGTGTGGGCAGCACCACTCCATAGGCCAGGGCCCCAGGCTGCAGATAAAGAAAAAGAGTGAGCTGAGCTGCAGTCTTCGGCATGCTGTTTCCAAACTTCAGATGCAACGTTCCTCAAGCCCCTATCACTGGGCTCCCCCACTATGATGGATGGTACCCTCCATCCGTGAGCCCAAAGAAACCCTCCCTGCCTTAAATTGCTTTGCTGGGATTTTATCATCACAGTGAGCAAACAAACTACTCTGGCCTGCCAATACGTGGAGGTTTTGGTTCCAATCTTGCAGAGCTTCCTCCAAACTCGGGAGCTACCAACACCTTCCCAACACCACCATTCTCTTCAGAGGGCTGGTGAAGCACTAATTCTGGACTTCAGAGGTCCTCAGCCTCCCTCCCTGCCCCCCTGCAACCAATTTCCCCTAGGAAATGATCTGTTAATAATGCTGTCATGGGACTGGGGAGATGGCTTAGTAGGTAAGAGTCCTGACTTTGCGAACATAAGGACTTGAGTTCAAATCCCCAGCACCCACATAGAAAACTAGGCATGGCTACACACTCTTGTAAACTTAGCATTAGGGAGCAGAGTCAGGAAGATCGTAAGAGCTGGCTGGCCAGCCAGACTAGGCAAAATAGTGAGCTTCAGGTTCAGTGACAGACCTTGACTCAAGTCAATAAAGCCAAGAGGACAGAAGAAGACCCATTATGTCCTGCTCTGGCCTCAAATGCACTTGCATGGGCTTGCATACCCAGACACCCATGTGTATGCACCATTCATACATACCACAGACATACACAAATACATGTAACTGGCATTGTTTCTAGTTTCCCGACTTGAATCTGAACAACATTGTTAGGAGGTACTTTGGTTTGGATACACCCTGAACATGTCTTTCAGTAACATCCAAAAAGGGTAGTCGTGCAGGGCCTGATGATTTCCATGACAAATTCCTTCCGAAAAACAGTCTTCTTTATCAACCTAGTCCAGGACACCAGAAGCCTTGACAGTCTCTCCCTTTTTCACTCCTGATTGTGGTGACCAATCCGTTTTTCAACTATACAAGTAACAGATTCAGGATTAAAACTAGGACAAACCCCACTCCAGATCCTGGCCTAGCTCCCTTGTGCCTCCATTATGGTAATCTCATTTGGCGTGTATTGTAGCGGCAGGAATCTGTCTCCTTGCTCAGTAATTTTTGTCTCTCTCTGAGTTAGGAAGTACGGCTAACCAACTTAGTATTCTCTGAACTTGGTCAGGTACAGCACACTGCAGATGTTCCACTTCATTCAGGAGCAGTGCTGAGGAACTATTTCTGAACGGCCTCTGCCAGGCATGTGTCTGAGAGGCACCTGGAGAGAGAAAACAAAATCCATTGACTGAGTGTTCTGGGGAATGACTGGACTTTCTTATTTTCCTTCTGGGCTGTGGTGTCAACTGAGGACGCTGTCGTGGGAAGATGTGGAAGAAGGGTGGCCTGTGTGCACTGATGAGTTCCTCAGGAGTCAGGGAGGCTAGGGATCGGGGGGGGGGGGGGGGAGCAGAAGAGTCGACATTTTGGGGCTATACTAAAATGATCCAAGGCTCCAAATTCATCATCTCAGGTACTTAAACTTTTTCATCAATTTGAAGTAAACGACTGCCTCGTTCCCCTTCTACCACACAAGTAACTCCGGTGCCTTTGTAAAAACAAACAACACCAGTTTGGGTAACTGAGGAAGGCGGAGCCCCAGAGCCCAACCCTCAGAAATATGAAGGACCTGCTGGCGCCCAGCATGACCACTAGGTGGCACTAGTACAGAGCTAATTCAGAGGTCAGGTCTCTACATCCATCCTCCCAAAACCCTCTCCTTTATCTCCAGTAATACCGAGGCACACTGGAAACCAGAGCTTGAACCTGGCTGCTCTTATAATCCCATAGCGAGCCTTTTATGTGATTGCTGCGTTTATCGTTAATAGCGCACTTACTCTGCATCAGGGGCCTGAATGAGCAGAGGTTTAATAACGAAAAGCAGCCTAATGTTTACCCTAAGCTAAGCAAGGCCACCCGGGTATTCAGAGAAATGACCCGAACAGTCTCCCAGCAGGATTAACGTAAATGAAGCATTTCCTTGATTAGCTTTGTTCAGCTGCCCTCGCTTTCGAAATGGCAGGTTTCAGAGAATCACAGTTTAATTACAAAAACATACAAAATAATATTTAATAAAGCACAGAGCAGACAAACATAATGGCAACATTTTCTGGCTATTACCAGCAACTGGAGGCAGCCAGATACAAGCTTAATTCTTTAATCTTGCAGAGCCGTGCTTAGGGAAGGATCCGGAACACCATCTGCGGGATGGTGAGGGTTAAATGGTGTGTGGAATCCGAGTGTCAATCACAGTGCATAGAAAGTGTGCAGTAAAAGAAAGCCCCTTTCCTTCTCACCAGTGACAGGGTTTCACATCAATAATTAAAATGGATGTCTGCGGGGCTCCTGTACAAACTACGGTCCGAGAATTCTATTCCTTTGAAATCACTTCACATCCACCCGTCCTTTTCACCTTGCAAGCCTGAGAACAGAGCTACCGAGGAGATGGGATGGGGGAGGGGGTGTTTAAAATGCAGGTTAAGGATAAATGCAGACTTCTACATCTTGAGCTGGCTTTGCCCACGTGGCTCGCTTTCCGGAGCCTCCCATTCCTCAAGACTTGCTCTTACTGTGGCAGAGAGGGGTTTGTAGGTTCAGCTGCCAGCATTCTTCCTGCTGTGGTTTCATTACTTCCACCCCTGAGGTGGGAGGAGGGGGAGATGGGGACGGACCGGGGACGGAGGACGGGATTGAATCATGGTTTGTGTCTGGTTTCAAGTAGACAGAAACGGAGGGCGGGGTGTGGTTTTGAAATACAGGAAACCTCTCTCTAGATCTCCAGGAGGTCAGGGTAGATCGTGAGTTCTTGCTTTAATTCATAGTCGGAAATCCAGGTGAGATATGGTTTCCCTAGAATGGAGTTTGGCATAAAGGATAGCAGTTGGCCCTGAATCTGCCGACACAGAAGCTGCATGACTCCGCTATTGTCGTAAAAAGATTTGTCTGGTCTTTGTTCTACGGTTCTGGGAGGAAGCGTCTAAAACCCTTGCAATTTCCCAAGTTCTAGGAGCCCATGACCTTACCTGAATTTATAGTAATGAGCTGGCTCTGGGTAGTAGCTAGTTCTCACGTAGGCCTGCCATGAGACTGAGCCCAGAGAGAGCAGGGAGTCAGAGGCTGAGTTTATCAATTATGCCTGCATAGCAAAAGCTTTGAGAGAGAGAGGAAAAAAAAAAGCCTGGAAGCTGGCGCTTGTTAAGCGTATTGGTTGGTGAAAGCAACCATGCAAAGACTAATGGACCATGAGAAAGGACCATACCAGATGTTTTCAGACTCTGCATGATGTCCTTTGCTTGGTCCCGATTAGTATCTTTTAAAAAAAAAAAAAAAATCTTAAGTACAGAACTTCCTTGAGTTCTGGGAGTTATTCTGACAACTGAAAGGGATCCTGGGAACCACCTCCACTCTGATTTGCAGTCAATTAGTCAGAGTGTGAATGAATACACATCCCGTCTACATCCACTATGTGGAGTAACTTCCTGGGGACAATATCTTTAAGTTGTGAGCTATGTCTAACTCTAGGTAATTAGTGGCAGAATGGATTCCAACTTGAATAGGTATTTACAACTTCCTGGCCTCTGGCAAGCCACTCGCCCAATGAGATTTCTGCACCTATAAAATAAAGCCATAATGATTACTACAGCCACTCACAATGAGTCCGTACATGCAAAACTGTCAGGGACACTGTAAAGAGTTCTTCCAACTACTACCGATCTGCCTGGAGATCATTAATCCCCAAAAAACACCAACCCAAATTATCATTGCCAAATTAATTAAAGCAAGCAGTTCATTAAAGTAAACTTTTTCATTCGTGTACATAGGCTGCCTTCCTCTAAAGTGGGATTCTAGAGATCAGGCTGAAGTAAGGAAGGTAGCTCGGGGGTAGAAGGGTTACAGGAGCAGAATATAACCAGTGGTCAAAATGAGGTAATCACGACAGGTAGTCACAACAAGGTACTCATAGACGGCCACAGAACCTTTTGAAACGAAGGTAGGGTTGCATAATGGTCATAACAACTTTTTGAAATAAAGGCGTGCTTGCCAATTCTGGAATAGGCAGTACAGAACCATTTGTGCTTAAGGTTGCATGCAATCCTTGAGAGACAGAGGTCTAATTATAAACAGGAATGAACCTAGTTTGCCTTGACTATAAAATGGCTTTTAGGGCTAAGCCAGAGGCAAGCTGGTTCTTCAGAATCTCCAGAGTCTCAATCTCCCTACCATCAATGTGTCCTTCTGTTCCTATGCCTCATAGAATTTTAATTAGGACTAGCTGAGGCCATCGATGTGAAATGTTAGATGAAATCCATCAGAGCTGGAGAGATGGCTCAACAGTTGAGAGCACTTGTTGCTTTTTCAGAGGACCTGGGTTCAATTTCTGGCACCCATGCAGGGGCTAGCAACCATCTATAACTTCAGTTGCAAGGGATCTGATGACTTCTTCTAGCCTCCACAGATCAGGCATGCATATGATATACGAACATGCATAAAATAAGACTAAAAGTCAAGGCTGGAGCGATGGCTCAGTGGTTAAGAGCACTGACTGCTCTTCCAAGGGTCCTGAGTTCAATTCCCAGCAACCATTTGATGGCTCACAACCATCTGTAATGGGATCTGATGCCCTTGTCTGGTGTGTCTGAAGAAAGCTACAGTGTAGTTATATACATAAAATAAATCTTTTTTAAAAAAAAAATAATAAAAATCATTTTTAATGAAAGAGAAAAGAAAATACAATATATCATTTTAATAGTTTACTTTTGTTCTAATTTTTAAATGCATCACACAAAGGTGGTTATTAGTTTTTACTAAGCACAGAGAGAATATAGTCAGACCTGGGGCTGGAGAGATGGCTCAATGGTTAAGAACACTGGCTACTCTTCCAGCGGACCCACATTCAAATCCCAGCACCCACATGGCAGCTTACAGCCATATGCAACTCCAGTTCCAGGGGATCCCGTGCCTTCCTCTGACCTCCTCGGGCATCCGGCATGAACATGATACACATACACACATACAGGTGCCCTGCCTTCGGGAGTTCAGCGGGAACCTCGGGAGGGAGTGAAAGAATGGGGGACAAGAGACTCGAAGAAGGAGAGCAAGTCACGTATTCTGATCAAGCTCTCAAAACTTTATTTCAGGGCAGTAGCTTATAAAGGTAAGCAATCAGGAAAGTTACACACGGCCCAAGGCCAACCTACTGTTGTGACCAGCCTCTGGGAAACACCAGACATTCTTTCAGTTCCTGGGACCTGAGACAGCAAACGTCCTTTCTTAATCTTGCACTTTAACTGACTAGACTTCACAGAACAGCAGGTAATTCCATGCGTTTGGCTCCTGGCATACAGGCAAAACACTTTTACACACAAATAAAGAAATAAATACAAATATTTTAAGTTTAAAAAAAAAAGTCCGTTTAAAAGGCCACAGAGTGATCAAAGAAATTTGTTCCAGCCAGAACCAGGCAGGCCCAAGATTGTAACTTCCAGCTAGATATACAGGTGTTGCAAAGCTTGGGATGTGGGTGGGGGTGGGGTTGGAAAGATAGCTTGTGAAGGAGATCTCAGCAACCTTCGGTATTCAGAAAAGCCAAAACTACCAATATCCCTGTCTCCTTGCCAAACATGGATTCCTAAAGCACAAATCTGTGATGGGGCTTTACCAGACTCTCTCCTTTTGTACCAGTGAAAAGGGAAATCTATAACCTTTGCTCTATGCCATGTTTTCATCTTGTGTATATTGGTTATGCCTTAAAAGCTTGGTCTCCAACTTGATGCTATTGGGAGTTAGTAAACCTTTAAGAGGTGAAACCTAGTGCTAGAGAAATGGCCCAATGGTTAAGAGCACTGACTGCTCTTCTAGAGGTCCTGAGTTCAAGTCCCAGCAATCACATGGTGGCTCACACTGTCTATAAGGGGATTCAATGCCCTCTTCTGGTGTGTCTGAAGACAGTGACAGTGTACTCACATTTAAAAAAAAAAAAATCCCTAAAAACAAACAAACAAAAAAACCAGAGGTGAGACCTACTTATGGGGGTGCCTTTAATCCCATCACTATGGCGGCAAGGCAGAAATACAGAAACAGATAGTTCTACATGAGTTCGAGGCCAGCCTGATCCAAAATATAGAGTTCCAGGCCAACCATATGAGAACCTGTCTGAATAAAAACATCACTCAACAAACAAAACAGAGACGAGGCCTAGCATTTTTGGTGAGTGAGGGCGTGTCTTTGAAGTTAGATTGCGGGACCCCAGCTTCTTTCCCTCTCTTCTTTGCTGCTGACTACAGAGTAAGTAGTTTCACTCCTGTGTACACATCTACCACAGGCCTAAATGCAGTGGGGTCAACTACCTGGGGCTAGAACTCCTAAATCTAGAAGCAAGACAAAACTTTCCTCTTTAGGTTTTTATACTTCATGTCAGGTGTTTGTTTTGGTAACAGATGGGTTACTGATAAAATCTCTATCTCCACTGGGAAGATTGTCTCAACTCCTAGATCTTTATCCCGAGACCATCTGTACCAGCTGGTTTTGTGTGTCAACTTGACACAAGCTGGAGCTGTCTCAGAGAAAGAAGCCTCAGTTAAGGAAATGCTTCCCTGAGATCCAGATAGAAGGCATTTTCTCAATTAGTGATCAAAGAGGAAGAGCCTAGCCCATTGTGGGTGGTGTCATCCCTGGGTTGTTAGTCCTGGGTTCTATAAGAAAGCAGACTGAGCAAGCCAGGGGGGAGCAAGCCAGTAGACAGCACCCCTCCACAGCCTCTGCATCAACTCCTGCCTCCAAGTTCCTGCCCTGTGTGAGTTCCAGTCCTGACTTCCTTTGGTGATGAACAGCAATGTGGAAGTGTACACTGAATAAACTCTTTCCTCCCCAATTTGCTTCTTAGTCATGGAGTTTCATTGCAGCAATAGAAACCCTGACTAAGACACCATCAGAGAATAAATGTGGATGCATTGAGTGATGTATCGGACGGTATGAGTGTAGGGGCAGAAGAGAATGGGAGAGACGAGAACACTACGTCAGACTTGCCTGCTCTTGTTGCCATGGTGACTGTATAAGACTCATGCTCACCTGTTGGAAATTTCCCGACCCTTGGGATGAAAAGCAGTTAATTTAATGGTTGATTCTTACATCTTTGCAATTGCAGTGATTATCTGAGCAAGCAGATTGCTGGAAAGTCCAAATGGAGTCCCTAAGGAGCTTAGGTCTAAGGCAATATATATAACCCATATACCAGACAAAGAGGATGGGACACAGGTCACATATACAGAAAAACTGAGATCCAGTGGGCTGTGCTCACTATGATAGAGGGCGCCTACCAACAATCACTCTATCAGCACAAGAATGGCTTAGCTGGTCTTTGTGGGAGGTCTCTGTAGGGGGAAGTCTCAAGTTTCAGTCACCCTGGAATAGGTTGCTAGTTTTTGCAGATACTCTGGACATCCCCACCTGAACCAAAGGAAGTCTTTGTCAATTGCCTGAGCCTGACCAGGGGAAGGCTTGCCAATCCCCGTCGTTCTAGGACATTGGGTCCTTGATATCGCTGGGGTCCATGCCAACAATACACCTTCCCTCAGTGTTTCATTCATTCTCCACAATTTGTGACTTTCTGGAAATTGAATCAAAAACTACTGAAGGTCGAATTCCTCAGCAAGACTCTACCTAGTGTCCAGAACTCTGGTCTCTCTTCCCTTTCCTATCAGGATAGCAATCTGTCACGTGTCTTGTGAGTTCAGGTAAACTTATCACTTTTCCAAAGCCTCCGAGTAAGGTCACCTTAGGGACTAGATGTTTTCAGCATTTGAGCTCTGAATGGCACAATTATCTAATCCATAACAAAAGAGAGGTACTGGGACAGGAGAGAGAGGAGTGGAAACAAAAACAGTTTTAAAGCCTAAAGTGTGAGGAACTGAAAGACTGCCTTCCATGATTCCATGACACCCAATTTTCTGTCGTGGTTCGTGAAGAGAGGGCAATGCCACAGGTAAGGTTAATCTTCAAATTATGTGTCTTGGAACAACAAACCAATGCCTTCTCAAGTGCCACGGGACACACTATTTCTGCCTTGCTGTTTGCTTTAGAGAAAGCACACTTGGGTCTGGGGAGATGGCTCACTGGTGAGAGCACATGGAGACCTGGGTGCAAATCCCCAGAGGCTTTGTCTGAGACTCTCACCTGTAGCCCAGCACTGCAGGGCTACACGCAGAGCCAGAGACACGAGGGTCAGGTGGGGCTTGCTGGCTGCTGGCCTAGCTCCAGGTTCAGTAAGAAACTGTCTTGCAAGAGAAGGGTGAGGAAAAGAACAAGACAGTTTAAAGGTGTGGGTAGCCAGTCAGCGCGGCACCCACACCACTGTGGCAGGCCTTTCCCTTCTTATCCCACCCCCATTCCCTCTACCTCACTAAAACCCTTTAGATTACATTCCTAAAGCTAGCCCTACCAAGGTCTAATCCGTTATTTGGCCACTTCCTCCTCCTGAGACTGACAACCAAGATCCAGCTATCAAAGTACAGAAGTCTATCAATCAAAAGCTCCCTAATTAAAGGCTCACCGAATGAACATGCCTAATTTAAATTAAACACCTCATCCTGACACAGGGTTTCCCTTTGTATCGTTATAAACTGCCATTTACCTATGGGCCATGTCTGTCTCAACTCTATCCAGAGGCTGGCCTTTGAACACTTTGGAACAAATATTCCTTCCCTCTTCTCCCGTCTCCCTCATCCTCTATCTCTTGGTTTTGTCTCTTAATCCCTACCCTCTGTCCTTCTGGGTCAAATAAATCTCCTTTGTCCTGAGAACTTAAGTCGTGGGGTGTCTTGAGCTGATACGTCACACCTGACGCCCTCTTCTGGCTTCTACACACACACACACACACACACACACACACACACACACACACGAGCATCCACATCCATGTGTGCATTCACCATTTTTATATGTGCATGGACATACTCTGCCACACATGTACAGACAAAATTTAAAAGTAAGCAAGCACACATCCTACAACGTTGTCCTGATTTCTAAAGTATTCTCCCAGAATCCATATTGTCCACACAACTGAGTTTTTATGGTACAGGGAGAATTACTTTAAGACAAACTGAAAGAAATAACTCTTGTTTTGCCATTGGAAAAAACAAGAGTGGGGCTGGAAAGGTTAAGAGCCTTGCCTGTTTTCCAGAGGTCCTGAGTTCAATTCCCAGCAACCACGTGGTGGCTCACAACCATCTGTAATGAGGTCTGGTGCCCCCTTCTGGTCTGTAGGCATACATGCAGGCAGAGCATTGTATGAGTAATAAATGTTTAAAGCTAAGGAGCTGGCCCAGACTCTGCCTTCAGAGGCCTCCAGGGCCCCCAAGAGAGTTAGACCCCTACTTGCAAGCAAGCAGAAGAGAGGTCCTTCACTAAGAAGGGTACAGAGGAGGCTGCAGGCCTGGGAGGCAGAGCAAGGCTGGGTACAGAGATGTTGGGCTCTGGTGTTCATTAAGTGAATCAGAGATATCAACAGATCTGAAGCTGCAGAGACAAGCTTGACTGAAAATGAGTGAATCGCCTGTGAAACAAGAGCCAAAGCCAGCCCGGGGCATTGCTTACCATTACTCGAAAGGATAACTGGGTGTATGAATCCAAGTACTGTGAGCTAAAACTACTCCGCTCAGTTCTAAGACCCTAGGAATCAATGCATCAGATTCTAGGCTGCCCTCCAAGTCTGGAAATTATTGTTGGTGCCCTGTCAAATTTACTGCTCCAGCACAAATGCAACAATCCACACGAAGGATGACCCGCCCCTATGGAAGGCAGCCTCTCCTGGTCTTTTCAGATGCTTTAACCTGTTGCTGCAGCTTGAACTCGGGTCATGTTTCCTGCTATCATACTGCCAATGGCTCACCCTGGCTTTTCTCCCCATCTCTATGACCATTGTAACAAAGTGCCACAAGCCGGTTGTCATCATTCCTCATGGCTCTAGAAGCCAGCAGTCCAAAGATCCTGGAAGGGGAAAACTCTGTCTGAACTGGGTAACAGAAAACCCTGCCTTGTGTCTCTCTGGCTTTGGGTAGTGGCCAGCACTGTCTGGCAGTCCTTAGAGCATCCTGACTTCTCAAAGTGTTCTCCCCATGTCTCTGTGTCCTGATTATCTGTCTTCTAAAAATACCAGTCATACTGAAATGGCCTCTGGGGTGATATGAATGGCTGGTGGAGATGGGGCCTACTGAGAAAACTGTGACTCCAAAGGGGCAGTTGGGATCCCAGCCTTTTCCGGTCCCTCTCGGCTTTCTTCCCTACCATGATGTACGTGGTACATTACTGTCACCACAAACCCAAAGTAACAGGGTCAGATGACCACAGACTGAAACCACTGAAGCTGTGCATGCCAAAAATCAAATCTTTCCTCTTCCTAAAATTCTCTCAGTCCCCGCTGCCCTCAGCACTGTTGAAAAGCTGAGGATCAGGGTCCCCTCCCCATGTCACCTGCATTGCCACAAAATCTTTAGTGCATTCCTGACATGCCGGCCACTTAAGAAGTTGCAGCAGTAGGATCACTGAGTTCAAAGCCAGCCTAGACTACATAGCAAGATTGCCTCAAACAAGATGGCTCAGCAGCCAGAGCTCAGATGGAGAGATGGCTCAGCAGATAAAAAAAATGGCTGCTCTTCCAGAGGATCTGAGTTCAGTTCCCAGCACCCACATGGCAGCTCAGTGAAGAGGTCAGCTCAGGGCCTTTGGAAAATTCCACCAGGCCCCAGAGCACGTAGGAACCCCTCCCCTCTGGAAGGGAGAGGGTGATTATATTCCTCAGGAAGACCACAAGGAGGACTGACCTTGGCCATCTGCAGATAAGGGAAGCCCTTGCTACCTCATTCCCTAAGGACCAATCAGTTTAAAAGTCACACTGTTCTGCCAATCATACTGTGCCGAGTGGCTGCTGCTCTATTCTACTCCTGAAAACTGTATAAAAACTGGCTGAATGGGCTGCCCAAGGTTATCGCCTCCCCTTTGTGTGCAGGACTACCCCAGTATGCTGGAACAATAAACTCCTCTTGCTTTTGCATCGATCTCTGGCTCCGAGGGGTCCACTGGGGGGTCCCCGGTAACCAAGGCTCATCTGAGTCTTACAACAGCTGTCTATAACACCTGTTCCAGGGGAGTCCAATAAATAAATAAAATCCTCATTCCTGACTGTCTGTGCTACCTTCTCTGTTCCCTTACAATCCAGCAGCCAGAATGACCTTTGAATTATGTGAGATCTTATTCGTAAAGTCCCTCTACTCACAACTAGGGTGAGGACTGAAGCCCGGATGTAGATCCTTGGTAGAATGCTTTCCTAATTCAATCATCAGCCCTACAATGGAGGGAGGAAGGAGAGAGGGAAACAAAGGAAATGGATCTTCCAGCCCTTGCCTCTCTAAGCCTTACTCTGCTCCTCTTGCTGTGACCTCAGCTGTCCCAATGCAGGTTCTGCAGGGGTTGATTCCCACCACAGGACATGTGTCCTTGCTAACCCTGCTGCCCGGAGGCTCTGCCCTGGGTTACCACACTGCTGGTTCCTTCTCAGTATTTAGCTCCCATTCAGAAGGACAGCTATTCCAAACAGCCTTCCCCTACAGAGTCAACGGAGCTATCCACCTCCCTTTCGCCTTGCTGCCCGGTCTCAGAGCTCACCGGAAAATCTAAAGCTAATCATGTTAGCCTTTCCCTTCCCTCTTCACTTGAGTCCCTTCCATCTACATAGAAGGCTCGAACCCCCCAGAGCCAAGAACAGAACCTTTGTGGATACAGTTTAAGTGATGAATGCTAGCTGAACGGATGAACAAAGGCATGAATCAGATGTCTAATGAATAGAAAAAAATATTTTAACTTCAATGACAGACCCAGGGTTAATAATTCTGAAATGGACAAGCCTTATTGATCGTCAAGTAAAATATCATCCTAAAGCAGTGTGCTATAGACTCCTAGCCAAGAACCAAGAAAACATATTCTTAGCGCAGACAACAATAGGCACCGGGATTTCTTTTTCTTCCCTGGAAAATTAAGAAGGATGTTAAAAGCAAAAAGAAAGGGTATTAGAGCAGCAGATGTAGCTGAAAGGTAAAGAAGACAAAAGGAATTATGGAGGAGGGAGAGCTTGGGTCAGGTGGCATTTAAATGACTTAGCTGAGCTATGGCTGGCTCATGTTACCAAGGACAACTGCAACACGCCTCAAGGCATCAAGTCCAAGGACTAAGTCAGCAGTGTTGGGAGTCTGACACTGTTTCCTCCCCTCAAGCCCCCATCCCTCACTTTCCTCTTCTTTTTAAAAAAATCATTTATTTATTCTATGTATATGAGTACACTGCTTCTGTCTTTAGACACATCAGATCCCATTACCGATGGTTGTGAGCTACCATGTGGTTGCTAGGAATTGAACTCAGGACCTCTGGAAGAACAGTCAGTGCTCTTAACCACGGAGCCATCTCTCCAGCCCCACTTTCTTCTTCCTATTGTTCTCCTCCTTCTTATTCCTTTGAGACAGGGTCTCACGATGTACCCTGGCTGGCCCGGAACTTACCTTGTAGACCAGGCTGGCCTTGAACTCACAAAGATGCACCAGCCTTTGCCTCTTACTCTCAAGTGCCAGAATTCAAGATGTGCACCATCAGGCCCTGGCTCTGTCCATATCCTTGATCTTAAGGTATGTGTGCAGAATTCAAGCAAAAATAGGAAAATGTACCAAATAGAAATACTAGGGAAATGGTCCACAAAATGACAAATAAATAGCAAATTATTTACTTGGTGAATGACAGGGTTGCAGGTGTCGTTTGTATGTTTTTCTAAAATTAGGGTATTATCTGAATAATCTTGAGCACTGAAAAAAAAAAAAGCATAACGGCAAGACTGCCTTGTGTAGTGTATTAGCAGAGTACTGCTGTTGTGTCAAATGCTGTATCCCCCTGATTCACTCCGATACAAGTGGGTAATGCTTGCAAAATGCTTTTGTCACGCCCAAATTAGCTTGGGGCTCATGAAGGATCACTTGACAAGAGGTCCAAGGAAAGGAGAAAAACAGAAAAGCAACCTGTAGCCATTTTGTCAGCGACCCAAGGACTTCTGTGCTAAACTGGCAGCAGGCTTCCCTGCTCCCATCTGGGGCCAGAGAAACCATCTTTCCACAAGAGGGCGGTATCTAACCAATCCCCAGCCCTGATAGCTAAAGGAAGCTGCTTGGCAGAGGTCAGGATCCAAGGTCAGCCTGGGCTACTGGAGGTCCTACCCTTAGTAAATAACTAACCAAACAAAAATAAAGAGGGTGATACAATTTCTCTAAACAAGAAAATCCTCTGACTCATAGGCCTGTGACCAGATTACTAGCTCAGCCTTTCCAGGTCACCCTAAATACAGAAAAGCCCTACCCTCTGGCGAAGGTCCCTCCGGGGAAGGACACTAGGGTTGTTATTTCTAAGGCTAAGATTCAGGACTTTTTCAATTCTCATGTATGAGCAAGTCATAGGAGGGGGTCCCTATCTACTCCTAAAGCCCAGCTCCCAAATCGTCAGCTCGACCAGGAGAGAGAATAAATGTCGTTGACCAGAACCAGAGGCTTCTGAAATAAGGATTATCAGTACAACACTAGTAAAACACGCGCAGGCATGCACACCTTTCTTCCTGATTATAACTGGCACCTGCACAGAGAGCCAAACTGTGAGTTCACATGAATAGAATTGGGGATCTGACCCCAAAGGGAACTAGGTGGAGAAAGGGGCACTACCAACAAGGGGGGAGGCTTGTGTCCCATCCCCAGTGTCTGCAGTAGTAAGGTTGAGACTCAGCCTGAGATTCGGCACTTCTAATGTGCTCTGGGAAGTGTTGATGCTGTTTGTTGGACGGTAGGGTTATGTTGACAAACGTATGGGACGTGTGTGTCTATTCCTTAGCTCCGGCGTATTCAGAAATAAACCTGCCGAGTCGGTAAACAGAATTCATCCTAGGATAATTCCTGACATCCGTTTTTAACCCTTATAACTCCCAGGAAGTAAGCATCCTTCCTTCCATTTTTCAATAGGAAAATTTTTAATAGGAAAGAAAGGATTCCAAGAAGCTATCTGAGCTGGTGAATCGGCACCTGGATTTGATCTTGGTCGCAAAGTTCCTGCTGTACAGTCTAGCTCCAGGGTGAAGGAGATGGTCAACTGAAATAAGGAGGGAGGAAGTGCAAACGTAAGCAAACAAAAGCAAAAGAGCAAGCAGTGTAGGAAAGCTTGGTGGTAATCACAATCGGGATCAGAGGCGCACGGGAGGCTGCCCTGGTGTAACGGGAAAGTGCAGCTCCTGAAAAGACCTCACATCAGGCAGAGTCCAGCTGGCATTTGAGATGAGGTAGCTCTTGGAGTCTGACCTGCCTCACAGAATAGAACACTATGCATTATTTAGACGAGAACGTCCTTTCTATTTTTGTCTTTAGAAGAGAATATTCGTGGCAAAGGCAGGTGGTTTGGGGTTGGTTTTTATTTATTTATTTATTTGGTTTGGTTTTCAAGCTTTCAAGAGCTCAGAATTCCCCAAGCTCTTTCTCCTTTAAATGATGAATCTAAAAAGTAGAAAAACAAATGTTCAAGGGCCTGAGAAACCGGTTAAAGCATTTCACAGCATTTAGGTTTCTGCCTCCAAATGAAAGTGTTAGCTTTTTATTAGTCAGGCAGTGGACATTTGGGTTCTGAGGTTTGTGGTTGGTGTGTGTGGGCAGGAGAGGGATCTATAAAAAGCAGGACATTACCAGGAAGTGCAGCATTGATGTAAAATAATCTTGATACACAAAATAGATGTGTAGCAGTCATGTCTTGGGGAATAAACAGACCTTTCTTATTAGCCAGAGTCAGCAAGAAAAATGTCAGATTCCAATCTACTACGTTACAAATGGTTTAATTCAATCTACAGACATGTCTCTATACAATTCATGCATTACTTTCAAAAGATTTGCAATTTCAATTGGGCCTTGTGGCATACCTGCAGTCTTATCCCTTAGAGGGAGGAAACAGAAGGGTAATGAGTTAGAGGCTCGCCTGGAGAGTGAAAAACCCTGTCAAAGGAGAAAAGGAGGAACGGAGGGAGGAACTCAATCTGAAAAGCAAGTCAGATATACTAGTCATTATAGCAGCCGTAATCCAGCTAGGAGTCGTGCGGAGAACTCCTTCCTGCTTCCCAGGCCCCCTCACAAGTCTCTTCCAACCTGTCTTGCATCCCCAAATCTGTCATTTAACTCCATCTCCTAACGAATGTGCTGTGCCCCCAACTCTATCTTGTCTAACACACTGCTACCAGCCTCATCTTCCTAGCTCAAAGGCAGGCACACTGGATGCTCATGCTCTGAGTCTCTGTGTGGATTTTGGTTACCCACAAGCCTGGTGCTGTGTCCTCCACAGCTCAGCTGTAAGCCACTGCCTCAACATTATCAGCTCCTCTATTCAGCATCCGTCCAGCTGACATACGGTTAACTCAGTTATGCTGCAGTCAGACCCACACGTATGCCAGGGCTGTCTGCTCCTCCAAACCAATAGGGTTTGGGCTATGATGCCCTGAGAGAATGTAAAAATATTTTGTCTGCATCACTGTAATTCCTTAAGACTAGAAACTGTGAGCTAGTTGTCTTCCTGTGGTTCAGTGGGCAATGGTAACTGGGTACATACTAGACCCTCAATAAGTCCAGTTCACTCTGACGGAGTTATCATTAAATATATGAAGCTTTATTGACACCAGTCCACAGCTCAGTCCATCCACGTAGACTTGAGTGTTCGGAAGTATATTGGAGCCTTTAAGAGTGACTGGAAGTAGATTTAAGAGCTCAGTGGATTTATTTGTTCCCTGGTAGAGTTCTGTGACACATCCATTTTGAAAGACCGGGCAGAGATTTTCCTTCTAATGATTTCTGGGATTCAAAAGCCTTCCTTACCTTCTACGAAGGGAACCAAGCTGGGAGTGGCAGTGGCTGCTTGGCAGGAGGATTATTGGAAACAGCTTTAGCAGACTGGTGTGCAAAGTCTTCTGACAGCCTGGCTAGACTCTCCTTCTAATTAACAGTTCTAAACAGACTTCATGATGTATCTTTCTACTGTGAAGCTTATTCCTCTTTTGCTTTTTGACCTGTCATGCTACTTAAATGTATGTATAGGTGTGTATTATGTGTGTGTGTGACTTTATATGTGTGTGTTTATAAGTTGAAAGGTAGAGTCACACAGGCATTCTCCTCTGATATACAAACATGTTTTAAAATATTGTTTGGGATTGCTTATAGATTAAAATAGCAGAATATGTAATTTGTAAGATGTGTCTCTCACTCTTTCTTCTTACCACAATAGCTTATTAGCCATTTCAATATGTTTTGGGGAAATGACATTTTTAATTAGGAACACCATTGGCTCACTCACCAACCATCCTGTAACATCTGTACATAGAAAAGGTTTTATTATATTTTTTGATCTCGAGCTAAGACAATGAAAATTAGCATCTTCCTGGTATTTAATAGGAGCTCATCAGCCACACACAACCTGTCAGTTTATCCAGCTATGAGTGGTTTCTAACTTGGGCATGCTGGGATTGTGGGCTCAGGGCAGCAGAACTGCTGGCCCTGGCCCTGGACACGGTGGAGCCAAGTCCTCGTGGATCTTCGGTGCTGTCAGTTTTAGATTTGAGATTCACTTCAGCATTTTAGTATTTCGGGGTTTTCTGATTTCAGAATCAAAAAAGGAAATCTACTTTTTTTTAATGTAAGTACTTCTCAAATTTTTGAAGGCAAAATCTCAGCGGGTATAATTAATGGAGCTGAGACTTGGGGCCCCCCTAACCCCCAACTCCTGCCACTCACTCCTTCTAGCGCCTCAGCCTGTGTGTACTCTTCAACTAAGACACTTTGGGTAAAGCAGAAGCCTCATTAATGTTTAGTGCTGCCCCCTACGTTGAAGCTGAGTGCGTGCAGCCCAACTCCTCGGGCGGTGAACCTTCTAACAGGCAAAGCACAGGAATGCCCCTCCCATCCATCCCATCGTTACTCCGCGTTTTATCAGCCGTCCTGTTCCTGCCGGCATCTTCGTTTACATTATTTTTACAGTTCCTCTAAGGAAAACGAACAATCGCTGATCATCTATTGTGCACCAGGTTCCACTACGGGCGTGTTCGGTTCATTCAATCTTCATGACAATGCCACAGGTACACCTCCAATAAGGCAGTGGATCCAGAAACCTGTGACATCATGGCATCAGACTCTAAGGACTCTAAGCTTTAAGTCTTCCCCGCCCACTTTATTCTGCTGCTCACCATGCATCTTCTCTGCTCCATCTCACCTTTAGCTAAAGACCCAAAACAGCTCTTATTCTGCTAAAAAGCCTTTCCCATCCCCCCAACCCCCTCCCCCGCCCCGCTCACTCTTTAGAGACAACTCCTTGCTTAGAATTTGTGGCGCTTAGTGACATTCTTGCACGGTAGATCGTGCCTTGAATTATTTAAACATTCTTCAACAGAAATCTAAGTTCCTTACAGGCAGAGTCACGAGCTACCACTGCGGTGACTCAGTTCACCGTGCAGAACAGATGCTGATGATCATCTGGTAAAGAATACAGTTCTCCCAGGCATGTCGACTGCCATCCTCGCTGCAGTCTGGTTTCCTGCAACTGAACTAAATGCAGATAAACATCTCTGTCGCGCAAAAAACTGCAGACAGATGCTTAACAGCAAATGGTGTCTTCTGCAAAGGATAAAAGGCTATATAGTCAGGGTTTGGAGGTCTCTGGGGAATTGACTCTCTAATGAGGATTATAAAAGATGAAGAATAAAAAGAAGTCCATGGAGGCAAGCATGATGGCTCAGAGGTTAAGGCTCAGTTCTCAGCATCTACATGGTGGCTCATAACCATCTATAACTCCAGTCCAAGGCTCTCTGGACCCTCTTCTGGCCTCTGTAGGTACTGCTGCAAAACATCCACCCACATATTTATTTATTTATTTATTTATTTATTTATTTATTTATTTATAAGAGGTCATATTACAATTAAATGACAAATACAGATTTGACCAAAGGCAAGATGGCCCTGACAATGGCTGCCTTCTCTGAGGAAAGTGTCCCTGATCAACGAGTATCAATCTAACTGATCTACAAATACACATTTCTTAGACATTGTATATATGTATCATCTACTTTGTATACAAGCACTGAGACTACAAAGTCCTTTTGCAAGCATCTGCTCAAAAAAATGGGTGAATACTTACGTAATGGTTAATATTGTCAACTTGACAAGACCTGAAACCATCTCAGAGACAAGTTTCCAGGTACACCTGTAAAGGATTATTTAGATAGATTATCTTCTGGACGTGCCTTTGGGAGATAGTCTTGAGCAGGCTCCCTGAGAAGGGAGTACCTGCCCTGCCTAAGGTCCTATAGTGAATACAAGGAAGAAGCTCTAAGCAACAGCCTTCAGTTGCTCTCTGCTTCTTGACAACTGCAGATACAATGTGACCAGCTGCCTCCTCAAGCTCTTGCTGCCATGAGGGATGATACCATGAACTGAGAGTCAAAATAAACCCCTTCACCCAAAAGTTGCTTTTGTGAGCTATTTTGTCTTCATTGTATAACATGATTAAGACCACTTGGCTAGAGAGGAGCGGTAACTGCAGAATACGAAAAGAGCCTTGTAATCTGCTACCCAGGGATACAGGTGAGGGCAGGCGCTGGCACACAGAGGAAGGGAAATTCTGGTGAGTATGTGGGGAAGTTTTCCCAGGGATGGTAGCATCAGACTGGTACTTTCAAATAAGAACGGGGCGTAAGTAGAGAACAGGTAATAGGAAGAACATCCCAAGCAAACAAACTTCAATCAGTGGTGGGCATCCACATTTCCAGGAAGGGAGCACAAGCATATGCAGTGATCAGGGATATGGCGTCACCCCAGGCTCAGGTGCTTACATCAAAACCCTCCTTACATCGGCCTTGCACACCACTGTCCTGAGGCAAGACAGTACTAAACACTAAGCCAGCCAAGTCAGGTAAGTCTGGGGTTATGAACTGAGTCTGATAGGTAGGAACTGAGTCGGTTACAAGCTTCATGATAGGACATTGGAGGAGATAAGTTTAAGTTAGGGTCTTTGCACTCAAAATGCTTCTATTCTACTAAATGACTAAGTCAGAATATAAAAATTTCAGTATAATTGCAGTAACAGTATAGTCAGGGCTAACTTACATTCTTCTGACTGTGTGACACAAGTGTTTAAGAGGGCTAAGAATTAGTATGGACACAGGTATTTGGTTGTGGTACCATCACAGAAAATGCCATGAGACTGTACACAAAACACCAATCCATGGTGGCTTGAATGAGAAATGCCCCCCACCCCTGTATGCTCAGGTATCTGAACATTTGCTCCCAGTGTGTACTGTTTGTTTAAATGTAGGAGGGGTGCCTTAAGAGTTTAAAAGCTTCACCTCATTTCCGGTTCCCTCTCAACTCTGCACTTTCTATTAAAGGTGTGAGCCTTCAGCTTTGTTTTCTTGCCACCATGCTTGCTGCACGACTCTGTTTCACTGTGATAGACTCTTCTCTCTCTGGAACCCTAAGCCAAAGTAAACTCCTCTATATGTTCCATAGCAACAGAAAAGTACCTAATACAGGTGAAAATTACCAAAACATACTATACACAAGGATGAAAATGTTGGAATAAAACCCATTACTATGTATTATCTATGCTGATGAGTAAGTGCAAATCAACCTCCAACTTGGGCTATTTTTGTCCAAGTTTCTCCTCTCATGACACAGCTTCCACCACACATGGAAAATCTCTGGTGTTCCAGACAGCTGAGGCTCTTATATGAAACCTCTAAGAAAGGAGACCAACTTCTAGGCCAGGCAGGAGGCCTCTATGCTGGGTAGTTTTATGTCAGTTTCACACAAGGTAGAGTCATTTGAGAGGAAGGAACCTCAGTTGATAAAATGCTTCCACTAACTTGTCTTATGGGAAGCCTGCGGGGTGGTTTGCTTTGGGTTTTGTTTTTGATTGATTGATAGATGATTGCTGTGGCAGGACCCAACTTAATGTGGGGAATGTCACCCCTAGGTCCTGGGTTCTATAAGAAAGCAGACTGAGTAAGCCAGAAGGAGAAAGTCAGTGAGCAACATTCCTCCGTGGTCTCTACATCAGTTCCTGCCTCCAGGTTTCTGCGTTGAGTTCCTATCCTGACTTTCCTGGAGGATGGATTACAAGACATAAAATGAGGCAGAAATGGTGTACACGTCTTTAATCCCAGGATTTTGGAGGCAAAGGCAAGCAGATCTCTGTGAGTTTGAGGCCAGCCTGGTCTACAGAGTTCCAGAACAGCTAGCATATAGAACCCCCATCTACACACACACACACACACACACACCCGGGGGGGGGGGGGTTGTTTCTTCTTCAGATTGCTTTTGGTCATGGTGCTTCTCACAGTAATAGAAACCTTAAGTAAGACAGACTCTGACCTGGCAGCTGGGTTGCAGGAGGAACTGCTGATAGCACATTCTTACCAGATTCCGTTCCTGCTGAGGCCCACTACGTGAAAGACGCTCTGTCGATTTTCAGGATGTTAAAAGCAAAAGACACAGTCACACTGTGAAGGAAGTAGAGACTCACAGAGCTGAGTCAGGGTGTTCATGAGGTGGCTTCTAATTTTTTCCTGATTAGAAAACCCACAAGAACCATTCTTCCACAGAAGCAGATGTTTCTTGCTACCATTTAAAAGTCTGTCTGAAGTCATACAAACATCTTTTTTAACAGTTCCAAAAATGCTACAGCAACACCAAATTTGTCAATAAGAACTCCCTCCTACAAAGTCCTCTTCAACAACCCTGATGCACAGTGATTGGACAACCCAGCCCCATATCCTAGATGAATGGCCATGGAGGTCGGGGCTATATGGGGCTTCTCTGTCCAGGGAGCAGGAGTCTCCTAGGAGCGACTGTTGAGTCAGCACCACAAGGCATCACTTCACTTCATGAATAGCCAAATCCAGCACTTACAGAAACTGGCTATTTCCACATCTTAGCTCTCTCCTGTTTCATCAGCCCAAGCCCGCTCATTCAATGGTTCCAGAAGTCAAAAAGCAGTGAAGGAAAAATCAGTATTCTGTGACTCCCACCATCCAAGTGCCATCCAGGCCAGAACATGCTTAGCTTCTGAGATTGGTGCATTCAAGCTGGTGAGGCTGAAGATCCACTTACAAGGGCACAGACCTGTTTGGAACTTGTATCCTTTGGTATCTTAGGAAAATGGTTTGTTTTTGTTGTGTTTTTGATTTGTTATTTGAGACAAAGAGTCTCTCTCTGTAGCCTCTGCTGTCCTGGAACTTGATGTTTAGACCAAACTGGCCCTGAACTCAGAAATCTGCCACTGGAGCGATGGAATTAAAGGCAAGTGCTGCCATGCTTGGCCTTAGGGCTCAAGAAGAAAGGACCTTTGTTCTTTTCCCCTCTCTCTGGGAAAATAGTAGGCTCAACCACAAACGATGCACGGTCCAAAGATCTATGAAAAATAGGGTGAACTTGGCCTAAAGGGGGGAAAAAGAGGAAGGACAAATCAAGGCTGAAGTTACTTTGAGTTGTAAATCTGAGCTCTGTTCTCTGGATTCATCCGGTTTCCCTGGGGAACCCTGGGGTCCCGCCCTGCCGCGAAGGAGTGCTTCAGAGAGCACAAGGTGAAGTCATAGAGTCTCGAGAACTTTACCACAATTAACTACTAGTCGGTAAGGCTCAGATGTTACATTTCATGCACGTGAGAGTGCGGATGTGGGAAACAGAGCCGGTCTTCAGAGTCAAGGTGAACTTTTTGATTTGATTGGCTTTGGTCATTCACATCTTAAATAGATGTTGGATATGTCTGACAAATTCCTTATGAGTTTCAATAAATATAATTCTTTTGTCAGAACAAGAAATGGAAAGATTTTTCACCAGCGGATGGCAAAGAATGTTCCAGAATGCACTGCTAGAGCTATGACTCTGCAGTTCCATATATGTCCACCAGGTGGTGTCAAAATCGCTTGGCAGCCTGCTGGGTCCACCACTCTACTGGCTACCGGTAATAAAATTAGCAGAAGACAAAGATGAAGTCTTCATTCCCAGGATGCTCACGCTCAAAAACTTACCTACTCACCTCTAGAAGGTACATCGAGAGACAAAGCAAGCAACAATCTCTGCTTATATTATGACTTATAAAACTCACAGTATCTTGTTATAAGTCATCCTAGCGATAACTAAACAACATGGTAGTTAGTATGTGCTTGTAATCCCAGCACGGGGAGGCAGAGGATCCCCTGCAGCTAGAAGTCAGCTTGAACTATAACCTGGATTCTGTATCAAGGGGGGGGGGGTGTTGGGAGGCGTGTCTGGGGGAGTGGGAGGAGCAAAATCAAAATTTGAAAATTTCCACTGAAGAAACTAAGGAAGTTAACGATGGACCCAGATTATGACCCCAGGACAAAAATGCTGAGGGATCTGAGCTAGGACCATTTTTTTTTTCTAACCCCAGATCTGAAACATCCACCTACAACTGCTTCCCAGAGCCCATCTGGAACATTCCAAGATGTTGCCTGCGGATAATGTTTCCTAGCCCCAGCTGCTTGTATTAATGAGACCTCCTTCTGTTCTCTTTCCCAAACCAGTCTTCAGGAACCGCTCGCCGCCCTTCCTTTCTCCCCAGAAGCCAGGTACAGCTGACATAGCAAGCCCCCTCCCTTTTTCTCTTGGTAATAATGTGGAACCTTAATCCTTTTTAGTCTCCTGTTTCTTCAGGCAGTGATGGACATAAGGTAAATAACACTGTGTTTAGTGTCACAAATACTGTTAGCATCAAGATGACTGTTGCCATATGGTCTTCAAGTTAGAGGCCTTTTGCCCAGGAAGTGGGGAAGCTGACCCATCTTTAAATATGTGTGTGTGTGTGTGCTTGTGTGCATCTGTGTGTGTTTAGATTTCTTTATGAGTGTGGGGGTTTTGCCTTCATGTATGTATGTGCACCGTGTGCTTACCTAGTACCCATGCTGGTCCTAGTAGGGCATTAGATTCTCTGGAAATGGAGTTACAATGGTTGTGAATTGACAGGTAGGTTCTGGGAATCCTAGGGTCCTCTAAAAGAACAGCAAATGCTCTTAACCACGAGCCATCTCCCCAGTCTCCAGAGGCATTTCTTTCTTTCTTTCTTTCTTTCTTTCTTTCTTTCTTTTTTTTATGTCAACCCATCGGTTCATGCTTCTAAAAGCTAGCACCTGTCAGAGGTGGTATGCATACAGCAGCAGCTGGAAGTACATGGATCAAAACCTGTGGGGTGGGTAGCTGTCTCATCGCTTTTTCCAATGAGGCTAACAGAATTTAAGGAGCTAATTGCTCTGAGGCTTCAGGAATGGAGAATGAAAAGCCCCCCACACAGAATCCCAGGAAAGTAGCCAGATTCTGATGCTGCCTTCCAAAGGCTGCCCATGGGAACCCATCTCTCACCTGCAATGATGTGTTAGGCAAAGTGCAATTGTTAATGTGCCTCAGAAAATTAATTTAGGTAGACAACTTTGAGATAGCAATCAGAAGCAAAGAGAAAATAGGATTAGGGGTGTGGCTCAGCTGGTAAAGCTCCTTCACAGTGGCATGAAGACTAAGCTTGGTCCCTAGCACTTAAAAAGCTGAGCATGTGACCTGCCCTTGTCATCTCAGTTCTGGGGAGTCAGGGACAGGTAAACCCTTGGAGCTTGCTAACCACCCAGTCTGAATGAGCCCCTGGTCCCAGTGAGAGATCTGTTTCATAGAACAGGGTAAGGTGGTTCTCGATGAGCAGAACCAGAGGTTAACCTCCTGCCTCCTTGTGAATGTACACACACACACACACACACACACACACACACACACACCACTGAAATACTCTCTGCTTGGAGAGTTGGCCCAAGCTCCTCAGGAGTCAGGTTTCTATAGATGACAGATGGTCACACCTTGTCACTCTTTCCCAAGAGAACTAGACACACAAAACCAGTGAGGTATTTAAAGCATAATAAGATTTTATTTAAAAAAAAAAAAATGAAAGGCTGTCAAAAGGCAGAACAAAACTGGTCCCTGAGACAGCTGATTGAAACCCATCCCCCTCCCAGAAGCCATCCCCTCCTTCCTTTTCCCCCTCCCCATAATTAAATCATCTTCCTCCCTGCTGTTGTCAGAGCAGCAGCAGCCGGGTCACATGACTGACACTTTACAGTCCGATTATGGCACTGCTTGTGATTCTCACTCCAAGGCATAGTGACAGCTCATTTAGAATCAATCAAACATTTATTAGCAGAGGGGGAGCCAGGGCCATGGTCTCCAGTGCAGTTCTCCCTAGTTCTGTGCCACAGGCAAGGGCAGAATCAAAATGCCTCACTTTGGTGACAGGGAGGCAGGTGGGAATGGGAGGGGAAATCTCCACCTAGTCCAACTGCTGCAGAGGGTTAAGGCCTGCCAGACCCTGCTGCCTCCAGGCTATGGATTTCATTCAGGCCCGGCTGACACCCTCAATTCCCTTGAGGCTTAGAGACAATGAAAGTGAAAGATTTAATTCTGCAGAGGACTGGAGAGCTACTGCAGCAGAGCTGTAACCTTAGGCCTTAGCCAGCTGGGGCTGCTGTAGGGAGACCTTTAGACTAGGTGGCTTGAATAACAGGACTATATTCCTCCTAGTGGGGGGATGGGTGGCATAGGAAGCTCAGTGTCAATGGCTCCAGGGTCTGGATCACACTCCTTAGCTGGAGAGGGCGATCTCTCAGCATCTTCATCAGGCATAGAGGGGGTACACCCCATACACACCCACAGTCTCACCAGCTGAAAACCACCTAAGGGTACCCACTTCCTAATACCATCACTTGGGAATGGGAGTTTCAACACAGGGACTTGATGGGGACTCGAACACACAGACCACAGGAACTGGGATAAAATACATTTGGAAATCATGCTTGAGGTCTGACGACTGAAAAAACAGGGTTATTTAACCCAAGTTACTTCCAAGCAGAAGTGCTTTAAAGCCCAGAGCATAGTATATAAAACAACGAATGTCAGAGAGCTGCAGGAGGGCTCTCACAGGCATGAACTTTGCTTTGTGGAACTAGGAAATGTTTCATTCTGTCATCTACTTGTGTTTTGTTTTTATTTTCTGGAGTGTGTGTGTGTATATGTATGGTGTATCTGTTTATGAGTGTGTGTATGTGTGTATACATACACATGTAAAAGCAGGAGGTGGACACTGGATGTCTTCCTCAATTGTTCCCTCTCTTGTTTGTTTGGTTGGTTTGGTTTTGAGAAAAAGTCCCTGACTGAACCTCGAGCTGACCTCGCCTCAGGGATCCACGCAACACTGGAATTACAGATTCCCACCACTGCACCTGGTTTTCACGGGAGTGCAGGGGAGCAAAACCAAGGACCAGGAGCTTGCACAGTAGGTACGTAACTGACTATACTATCCCCTTGCCTCTCTGTTACATCATGTGTGACCTTATCTTCACGACATAGGAGGTCTTATGGCGAGTCCAACACACACACACACACACACACACACCAAGCTCTGTGACATAGTTGAGAAAGTGAATGAGTGAAAAGTAAACTGTTCAGTGGACCCAATAATATCATGAGAACACTTGGGTCAAAACTAATGTTCAGTTTCCTCCCTCAGTGCCCTAGTTTCTCACATCGCAATGTGGTAAATATTGTTCTTGGCAAAGGCATTTGGAAAGAAAAAAGAAAAGGCTGGGGTGTCCAGATGGATCTGACATAGATGACACTCCCCAGAAGTGAAAAGGCTCCAAGACTCATGAGTAGGACTCCCCCATCCATGTGGAGCCAGCGGAGGCACAGCCAACATGTCTCCATCTGAATTGTTCACAGCTGCCATGATGGAGCCCACTAGTCCTGGTCCAGCATTCCAGGCCAGGGGAAGGAGAGCTCATAGCGTCTCTGTGGCCTCCCTCATTTTCCTTGCCTCCCCCAAAACGCCTCTCATTCCTGCCTCTTTCTTATCCCTTTCCTCCTCCCTGTCTTGGCCTAGCAGTTATTATTTGACATCACTCTTATTTGGTGCTAAAGAACTTGCTAATATCAAAGTTGCCTTGGGTATGAGGTAACTCAGTGGTTAGAGTTGCTGCCTCGTGTGAACAATGTCCAGAACTCTAACTCCAGCGCTGCATGCACTAGGCATGTGGCATGAACCAGAGACAGGAGGATTAGACATTCAAGGCTGAGCTGGAGAGATGGCTCAGTGGTTAAGAACATTGGCTGTTTTCCCAGAGGACTTGGGTTCAATTTTCAGCACCCACAATTATCTGTAATTCTAATTCAGGGATCTGACATCTTCTGACCTCTGTGGGCACCAGGCATGCACATGGTCCAGACATACATGTAGGCAAAACACCCATATGCACAAAATAAAAATGCATTTACATTTTAAAAAGGAATTTCAGGCTGGAGGGAGGGCTCCTTGGTTGAAAGCACTTCTTGCTCTTGCAGAAGACCCAGGTTCAGTTCCCAGCACCCACATGGTAGATAACCATGGGTAATTCCAGAGGATCCAATGCCCTCTTCTGATTTCTGTGGGCATGAGGCATACATGTGAAGCACATATATATGTGCAAGCAAAACACCCATACAAATTAAATGAAACAAATCTTTACATTTTTAAATAAAAAGAAATTCTAGGCATTTTAAGCTAGATAGCAGACTTGAGGCCAGCCTGAGCTACATGATTCATATTCCTATGTTTGTGTGTGTGTGTGTGTGTGTGTATGATAAGTAGGTAGATGATAGATGTACATAGATAGAGAAATATGTAGATAGATAGATAGATAGATAGATAGAGAGAGAGAGAGAGAGAGGTAGATATATATCCTTGTTACCTGTGGATCCTGAAGACTACTACTGTCAACCTACATTCAAAATCTCATATGACTAATCCACTTAAACTTCACTATAGTGAGAACTTCTCTCTCTCTCTCTCTCCCCTCCTCCTCCTCCTCCTCCTCCTCCCCCCTCTCTCAAATAAAAAGGAATAAACCTTGCACAATCCGTATTGCTCTACCCAGCATGACTCAAGTTGCTCTTGTAAGAGCTTTACCACAGACTTAGTGTTGCAGAACACTTCAGCCGCATGCACCTGGGGAATCTGTTCAAAACACTGCCTGTAAAGCTTGCCTCAAAGTCCCCTCTAGAGTGTGTGTGCCTGTCTTTTCACTGAGTTGTGGCCCTGCGATTCCCCCCTCCCACACAGTTTAAATTCATTGCTTCTGCTCAGAGCCTCCTGTGGCTTCCCTGTTTCCACAAGATGACGTTCAAGAGACCTGCTTGTCATTAGAGACCCTAGAAACCTGTCCCAACTTACTCATCCAGGTGTATCTGCTTCAGCTAAACCGTCCTCTTTTCTCCACTCCCTCCTCTGCCCTCCCCTCCTTCCCTGTGTCTCTTCCCTTGCATTGCCTCTCCCTTACTCCCCCTGTACTTAGCAAACCTGAGGGAGGACCTGCTTCCCAGGACCTCTGCCCTGGACAGCATCCTAAAACCACTACATCTTGAGCACCCACGTTTAGCTCAGGATGGCATTAGCAAACCTGCTTAGACTATCTTAACCCCTCACCCTAGTCCTATCTTCCAGACAAAATATGTTCTGCCCTGCAGCATGCAACACCCAGCATGACAAGCCAGGAGAACAGCTGTTGAGTTCCTAGTTTCTCTCCATCACATCAGGTGGGCACAGGAGAGAGGAGCATTGACTCTCATTTCATTCACATGTATGTACTCCAAACACCTATGTGCACAGAGCAGGCACTAGAGGTGATGTTGGCAGCCCAGTATGGAAGATGGACCAGTAACCTGGGCTTAAGTAAAAACACTGAGAGCAGGCATGGTGCCTTCTTACGTCTTTTGTCAATGTTTATTTTATGTGCATTGGTATTTTGCTTGCATATGAGTATATGAGGGTATCAGATCCCCTGGAACTGGAGCTACCGGCAGGTGAGCTGCCACATGGGTGCTGGAACTGAACCCAGGTCCTCTGGAAGATCAGCCAGTGCTCTTAACTGCTGAGCCATCTCTCCAGCCCAGTGGGTTACCTTCTTGACACCGAATTCTGTGTCCTTTCTCTCCTTGAGTCAACTGTCTCCACATCAGCCTGGATGTGGCTGGGTTGGAGGCTTTTGAATCCCGGGTAAGCAGAAGTGTTGATTTGCAATAAGCAAGTTCAGATCCGGCACGTGTCAGTTACCACTGAGCTCTGGGCAGGAAGCGTCCCCGCTCTCATCCATTTTTAATGTCACAGCAAATCTAGCAGAAAAGATCCTCTCCAGATAAAGTCATCGGAATGAGGGCTTTGCCATTTCAGCACTATTCAGCTGAGGAGTCACTCTTGTCTGTCCCTCATCCTGGACTTCCTAGGGGGTTGGGACTTGGAACAAAAGACCAAGGACAACAGTCTCCCCTCCCAGCTTTCCTTTCAACCCCAGGGTTATCCAGCAAAGTCAAATGTAATAAATAAGCCCTGACAATCCTCCAGAGGCCAGAGCCCAGGAACCCTGAGGTGGTCGCATTAGTCCAGTCGTACAGATAACTGGTTAGTTTCATGACCTGAGCCCCTGGCTTACTTCCACATGCCCCTGTTGTGTCTGCGTCTGTACAGGGAGGTGATTGCTCTGAATCACAGCTTGATGTTTGAGGACTGAGATGCTGATGAAAGCTCTCTGTAAGTTCCTGGACTGTGAAGCCTAGAATGCCAGGCCATCAGGCCGTTTCCTTTCGGCCCCCTTTCCTTTGGGAAACAAAATGCAGGTCATCAGGCTTTTGAAAGAGAGAAAATATCCATCCTCTGTAACATTACGTTTTCTTTATGTATACAGTATAACAAGACTATATGCCCAGGCAGACAGGAAAGCCCAGGTGTCTATAACCAAGGTTTAACATGCTTACAAAACAAAGGGAAATCCGCAGTTTTTTAAAAACTATTTTCCCCCCCTTCAGGTTATTTTGTTGGTGGTGGTGGGGTTTTTTTTTGTTTTTTTTTTTTGACACACAAGCCATGAAATACATATCTACAGCTACTGTATTTTGGCTTCTAGCATTGAATTAGTAGAGAAATTCTAATCCTTGGGCCCCACAGTGGTTGATTCTGAATTCTGGGATAACCTATTATTTCATCCTTTGTCACCACCTCAGGCCCTTATTTGCTCACTGAGTGCCACGCCAACCCAAGAACTTTTTTTTGATACTTTATTTACATTTCAAATGTTTTCCCCTTTCCAGATCTCCCCTTTGGAAACCCCCTATCTCATGCCCCCTCCCCCTACCTCTATGAGGGTATTCCCCCACCCACCCACCCACTCCCATCTTCCCTCCCTGGCATTCCCTTATACTGGGGCATCTAACCCCCTCAGGCCCAAGGGCCTCACCTCCCACTGATGGCCAGCACCATGGGTTCTTCCATGTGTATTTTTTGGTTGGTGGTCCAGGCTCCTGGAGCATGGAAGGGGACGGGGGGGGGGGGGTCAGGCCAGTTGACACTGTTGCTCCCTCCATGGGGCTGAAAACTCCCTCAGCTCCTTCAGTCCCTTCTCCAACTCCTCCATCTGGGACCCCATGCTCAGTCCAAAGGTTGCTATGAATTGAATCTTGGGTGTTGCAAACTTTTGGGCTAATATCCACTTATCAGTGAGTATATACCATGTATGTTCTTTTGTGACTGAGTTACCTCACTCAGGATGATATTTTCAAGTTCCATCCATTTGCCTGGGAATTTCATGAAGTAGTTGTTTTTAATAGCTGAGTAGTGTTCCATTGTGTAAATGAACCACATTTTCTGTATCCATTCCTCTGTTGAGGGACATCTGGGTTGTCTCCAGCTTCTGGCTATTATAAATATGGCTGCTATGAACATAGTGGAGCATGTGTCCTTATTACATGTTGGAGCATCAGTTTGGCGGACCCTCAGAAAAATGGACATAATACTACCTGAGGACCCAGCTATTCCACTCCTGGGCATATACCCAGAAGATGCTCCAACATGTAATAAAGACACATGGAAAGAACATTTATGAGGCAAATGATGTGAAGAAATGGAAAACTCAGCTCGTAAGCATCTGCCTTCCAGAGGATGCAGCTCAGGAGAGTAAAGAAGCAGAGTAGTCTGAGTCATCTGAGAAAGATGGGGGTTGGGGGGAAACAATCAGTTTGCACTTGGTGGTGGGATTTAATGGCTCTTTATAGTACATGTGCGCAGAAACTTTCGCAGACTCAGAGCTGTCACCATGAGTGTAATCTCAGGATGGAGTTTGGGTTCTCTGAGGTCAAAGATACCCACATGGAATCAAGAGAAAAGTTGGTGTTCTCAGCCAGTTTGTGCTACCTCCAAGGTCTTAAAAATCCAACTGTTAACCCTTAGGCCATCAGCATTACATATAGCACAGAGGACAAGTGCTCTGCTTAGGTTTCAGGTCCTGTTGTTGTTCTGAAACCCAAGCAGCTAAAAACAAGGGAACTGGAAGCTTTGTGTGGGTTGTCCCTTGGTTGATTTTCTTTATGCAGTATCTGAATCTTTAATGAGAACCAGTGTTTTCATGGGCAGAAATAAGTCAGTTGGACAGATCTCACTCTGCAATAACTAAGTGATACAAGGGTCTTGATTACAGGTAAAGAAGTAAATTATTTGGGCGAAGTTCAAGGTGTAGGGAAACAGAAGCTTGGTTTAGAAGGGAGAAGGACGGTCCGGGAGTGCAGGGAATGCTTCAGATGATAGAAACTTAAGCTTGAGCATGTCTGGGCGGACTGATGAGAGAACAGAAGAAACACCAAAGCAGTGAGGGACTGAGGAGAAGACCTGATGCCTAAGAGTATGGAGCAAGGACTCAAGTGTGGCTCCCAGCACCCATGTTGGGCAGCCACAAGTGTCTGCAACTCCAGCTCCAGGGGGATCCCACACCCTTGGCTTCCTAGGGCATCGACATGCACATGCACACACACACACACACACACACATCCATTTATTGAATGAAACTAAGAACACAGTTAAAAGTAGGGCATTAGCTTTGGAAAAAGAAAATGGGAACCTCTGTCCTGACCCATGGCAGAGGAGGGTTCCATCAGCCGGGCAGGTTAGAGTCAGAGGAAGAAGTGGGGAAGAGGATGCTTTGCCTCAGTACTGTTTTCAAAAACACCCATCACGGGAGCTAGGATGTCAGGAATCCCATAAGGAGAGCGCTCCCAGCCTTCCAAAGGTACTCAGCTTACAGGGAGGCAAAATAAGAACCAACAGGAATGCGTAGGTATCATCCAAAGTAAGCTAGTTATAGCTTATCACGTTAATGAACACATTGATCTCTGGGTGCTTTTCCCAGAGAAAGAGCTTTTTGTATTTAAAGAAGAAATGGCTGCAGTTTGTCAGGGAATAAGGATGAACCACAGCAAAACTGTCATTGAGCATTCCCCGTACCAAAGATTGGGGCTCCTCTATGGAGTGGCGGTGGGCTGTTACAGCAGAAGGTGTGCCTCACCACCGCCTCCTGGAGCCCCTGCTGGCCACGGAGGAGACTTCTGCTGAGGTAGAGTCTTGCTTTACTTCATGTCAGTGTGGGTGGAAGAATTTAGAAGCAATACAAGTGACCTAGCTGGCATCTATCAAGGGAGATAGAATTTGTTTGCTCTAAAGTCGCCAGAGAAAACTCCAGGCTTCATTGCTTGGTACAGGTTGTGTAAGCAACATGATGTTGCAAGTTAATTTACCAGGAAAGTTCTCAGGCTGAAGAGATGGCTCAGACATGAAAGGGAACTGGGTGTTCTTCCCAAGGACCCAGGTTCAATGCCTAGCGCCCACGGACAGCTCACAACCTTCTGTAACTCCAGTTCCAAGGGTTCTGACACACAGTTCTGGCCTCTGAGTGGGAGAGCATTAGGTATGGATGTGGTGCCAGATATATACACAGCTAGAACACTCATATATATAAAATTATACACACATACACACACACATATGTGTGTATATATATATATACAAATTTTTTTTTTCAGGATCTGGGTAGCTTGGCCACCCTGAGGCTCCACTACTTCCTTACAGTCTTTTTCTACTTCCTGCCATCTTTGTCATCTGTCTCCTACCTGCATTCTTGAAGAATACGGTTTTCTCTCATTTTATTTTATTTTATTGTATTGTATTATATTTTATTTTATTTTATGACGGGGTTCCTGGCTGTCCTGGAACTTGTAAATTAGGCTGGCCTGGAACTCAAGGATCCACCTCTGCCCCTCTGCCCCTCTGCCTCTGCCTCTGCATCAGTTGAAGTCCGGTGCCACCATTGCCTGGCTTCTCTCCCCTTTTCCAATTTGAGCAGTGTTTTCATTCTTTCATCTCAGCAATGGCCTAAAAATTTCCTTCGCAGTAGGAACCAATGCTTGAATAAAAATTCTGCCCTCTCAAGAAACAACTTCAGTAATCTCTAAGTGCTTCCAACCCATCCGTTTATGCTCAGATCTTATCCTAAGGTCAATAACAAAGCAACTTTGGGTGAGGACAGAAATGAAAGTTCCCTCCCTCCCTACCCCCGTGTGTGTGTGTGTGTGTGTGTGTGTGTGTGTGTGTGTATGTGTATGTGTTCTCTCTGGTTTTAAAGTTCACTGCTCACTTAACCCACAGGCAGTGCTATAACAAGCAGCCAGACACTGTCTTTGCGACAGAAGACCATCCAACTCCATGAAAGAAAATAAGTAAGGGAAAAACAATTCTGGCTTCTTCAATAGTCAGAGCCTCAGTCTCTGAACGCTTGCTTGGCCTCCAGACACAGAACCAATCTGTTAGATTTGGTGTCTCCGTGGTTGGATACAGATCCCCATGGTTTTTTCCTCTTCATCTAGTAATGGGCTCAGAAATGTCTGTTTATTCAGGCCCATGGTACTCAGTATATCTGTAGGGTATTATTTTATGTAAATGCCGGTTGGGAAATGTGTGATTAGCAACCTGCAAAATTACTTAGCTCAACTTTGAAACTCTGTGGGGGAAAGTGCATGTGCTTGGCCAGCCATCTCTTCCATTGTAACCAGCCAGGTTAAAGGGCGAGCCAGCAGAACCATGCAGGAGGTATGGCACTGGATGTGAAATGAACAGTCAGTGTAGGTAAAATGGGGTGGACCCTACCTCGCCCTGGGGTTTTCTCCATTACTCTTCATAAGAATCCATTAATCGCCTGGCAGTGGTGGCACATGCCTTTAATCCCAGCACTTGGGAGGCAGAGCAGGCCGATCTCTGAGTTCGAGTCCAGCCTGATCTACAGAGTGAGTTCCAGGACAGCCAGAGCTACACAGAGAAACCCTGTCTCAAAAAAACTGAAAAAAAAAAATCCATTAATCGGGTAATAATATCTTGTTTTAAAACAAGGAAGGCTGGGGTTGAGAGGCAATGTCAGAACTACACATAACAAATGCTGTATTCAGATTCCAGTATAAGCAGCTACTGCCCCCCCCCCCCCCCCCCCCCCCCCTAGCCCCCGGCCATCCCACCTGACTAGAATACAGAGTAGCTACTTTGGATCTTCCCAAGTCACCTCTTTATCAGCCCGTAGGCAACGCTGATTCTTCCTGAGTCTCTCCTACCACCAAGAGGTATTAGGTTCCTCATCTCATCCCAAAATACCCCAAACTAAGGCTGTAGGATGCCATCACAATTTCTGCACTGGGCTACCAGCCCTTTGCTCCCCACTAGGCTGCAAACCCTTCAAAGTCACTTTGACTTTCACAGTCCTAGCCTTTAGCTCAAGGTCCTTTCTCAGGAGATGTTCACAGGCTGAATAATGTTCTTTTAAATGCACAGTTACTGCCAAGAGTCCTAGGGAGCACATGTGTGTTCTGGACTAGCATAGCTTACATACTCACAATCAGTGTCACAAACCTTTCCTTAGTTACTCCAGTGCCTTTTGGTCTCTGTACTACTATAGCACAATACTAGACATCGAGAAACTTGTCAACAGCAAAAATGTACTGCCCCTGGTTTTGAGGCTGAAGCCTGAGATTGGTCTGAAAACATGGTCCAGCTTGGGCCTCTGCAGGTCACAGCCTGCTGTCTTCTGCATGGATCTCCATACGGTAGGCAGAGTCTGCCTAAGCGTGCTCTGGGTTCTTCTTATACAGACACTAATGGGAATTAACTCTCTGTTCTCCCATTTTCTAATCAATCATCCGGAAACTCAGATTTTTTTTTTTTTTTTGAGACAGGTATCCCAATATGACCCATGTATCCCAAGTCTGATTTTGAACTTCTGATGTTTCTGCCTTTACAGGTCTAGTGTTGGGATTACAGATATGAACCACCATGCCTGCTTTTTGCTGTGCTGAGGACTGACCTCGAGGGCCTGTGCGTGCTAGGCAAGTACTCAGTCAGCTGAGCTATGTCTTCAGCTTGAAATTTTTCAACATGAATTTGGGGTGTCCCAAGCACCCAGTCAGTGCATTCCTCTCAAGTGCTATCACAATTACCCTTCCCAATTCCATTCAGCAAGTTCTTTTTTTAAAAAAATATGGGTTTAATTGCTTTCCCTTAGAGACAGTGTACTCTTCTCTTTGTTATTCATAGGTGTTTGGGTTTTTTTGTTTGTTTGTTTGTTTTGGGTTTTTGTTGTTGGGTTTGGGGGGGGTTGGGTTTTTGTTGTGGTTGTTTTGTTTTTTGAGACAGGGTTTCTCTGTATAGCCCAGGCTGTCCTGGAACTTACTCTGTAGACCAGGTTGGCCTCGAACTCAGAAATCTGCCTGTCTCTGCCTTCCAAGTGCTGGGATTAAAGGCATGCGGCACCACTGCCCGGCTTCATAGGTGTTAGTTAGAGACCAAATATTCTATGAAAAACTTGAAATCATAAATTTAGCAGAGGTCCTTAATCCTCATATATATTTAACAAATGAGTAAATTGAATTATCGTTTGACCTCTTACTGCACACAGTTCTGCAGTTTGTATAAGATGTGATCTTTTGTTCATTCATTCATTTGTTGATTAAATTGATACTTGCATACAAAGTCATCTGTTACCAAACTGGGAACATGAAAAGGGAACATGCTAACTTAACCCTCAGAAGGCAGATGTCTTGGACTAGGGATTTTAGCTCAGTGGCACAGTGCTTGCCTGGCATGTTTGATGCCCCAGGTTAGACCTCAGTGCCTCATGTGCACACAGAAGCACATGTCTGTAAGACAAGTGAGAAAAAATTCAACTAAAGAGAAAGAACATCCTTTGACTGGTCCCATCTAGTCAGGTAGGGAAGGTTCTACACAGCGACGGACATTGCACAAGGCCCTAAGGATCAGGAATCTTTAGAAACTTGGCAAAGCAAGAAACAGAAGGACATTCCAGATGGAGCAAAGAATCTAAGCAAAAGCAGAAAGTAGGTGAGCCTGGGGCATGTACTTGGAACAGAGTAAAGTTCATTTTGCTGGGACACAAAGTCAGGGATGAAAAAAGAAGGCAGAGAGAGGAGAGAAATGTTTGTGCAATCTGGAAGATGAAGCAGTTCCGAAGCAGGACAGAGAATCAGCTGGTAAATCCCTCTAATTTACATACGCATCAATATCATCTGAACCAACCAATGATTCCTAGACCATCGCCCCATGGCACGCACGAGCTGCTGTACATTTCCTATGGATCACCTCTCAACAAACATGTCGTTTAATTTAGCAAACATTTTAATACTGGAAATGTCTCTCATTAAATTCGAAGATTTTTTTTTTTCAGTTCTGCAGCCTGGTGCATGCAAGGGTTTCCTAATTAACTCCTTGTTGGGAGTCCCTACAGCATCATGACAGAAGACTGCTCCCCACAGTCTCCTACCTACTGCCAAGTCTTTCTCTACAGTCACCTCGTTACAAAGTAGAAACAAACCCCACAAAAGTCAGCATCACACTGCACAGCCAAGGTCTGCAGCAACTTGGCTCCCGTGTTGCAATTGGAGACAATGTTCCAGGTATAGAAAGAACAAAGAAGTATTTGATTAGGGAAGCATTTGTCCCCACTGACAGCATCACTCCTCTGCCTGGTCCCACCATTAGATTACAGAAACATTCTCTGTGAGCTACAGTGAGTTCTCTTGCCTCTCTGAGCCTCGAGGTTTTCCTCTGTATATGCTCATGGTGGTGGTGTGTGTCTGGGGTAGAGGAGGTTGCTATCACTCACCCTTCAAGAATAATAACACTTAAGTATAAAAGTGGTTTCTGTGGGTTTCAGTGAATGATATTAGCTTACTGTGAAAATTTTAATGTATGTATCTTAGAATATGTTGTACTGTAGGTACATATTTACACAGGGGGACATCTATGCACAGTGTGTGTGTGTGTGTGTGTGTGTGTGTGTGTGGTGTTTGACAATGTCCTAATGCACAATTCCTAAGGAGACCAATGCCATAAGATAAATGAGGTGCTCACCCTAAGCCATACAGCAAACTGATGGTTTGGATTACAAGAATTCATATTGTTCCCTTATCCCTGACTCATTTCAACACAGAACAATATCCAAGTTCTCTGCAAAACCGCATGTGGAGAATTATAAATGAAAATCAAGAGATAGTGGGTAGGATTCTGTGACAGAGACAGTAGGGATGAAGCAGTCAGCTCATTTTTGAGAACCGTTTTGCCACCTATGTCTGCCTAGGGCTTCTGTCCTTAATCTGAGTGTGCCCCAGACACGCTTACCACCTCCATGATGTCCTTTCGTCAGCTACCAGGTGTATCTCCCCCACCCCTGGACTTCTTTGAATATTTGGAAAATTCCTTCAAAGTTGGAATTCCTTATTTGCATTCACGATTCTATGTAAAGTAGCTGAGGAGGTGTCCTCAAGACCAAGGTGTGTCCTCAAGACCAAGGTGTGTCCTCA
>JADRCH010000132.1:3833602-3860474 GCA_019843965.1 Rhynchomys soricoides | reverse complement strand
GTGTCCTCAAGACCAAGGTGTGTCCTCAAGACCAAGGTGTGTCCTCAAGACCAAGGTGTGTATCTTTTAATTCTTTGTCTCCCCATCACCTAGGGCTTTGTGGACTCCTGTGACATAGTCATGATGAAAAGAGGCTTTTCAGAGTCAGGTCTAAGGATCAAGTCCAGTTGTCCGGTCACATTGGGATCAGCTGTGGTCAGAGCTGGCAATGAGGATGAGGGATGGAGGAGAGAAGGTGAGATGGGTTATTAGTGGGTCAGGAGTAAATAGG
Source organism: Rhynchomys soricoides (assembly GCA_019843965.1). Taxonomy (NCBI): domain Eukaryota; kingdom Metazoa; phylum Chordata; class Mammalia; order Rodentia; family Muridae; genus Rhynchomys; species Rhynchomys soricoides. The sequence continues at coordinate 3,860,203 of JADRCH010000132.1, read as the reverse complement.
TCGTACCATACCAGGTATAGGAGAACAGCCCGGAACCTCTATGGAGCTGATAGTGTGCCCATGAGGTCCCTATCCTTGGGCTAGCAATTCTGCTGAGCGGACAGCTGCTCCAGCTGGCAGCCTTCCTCCTTTCTTCACACGCTAAGATTTGGGTCAAGAAGAGTAAAAACAGGGAGATGGTTTGGATGTCTGAGTACTGAGGCAGAATTCAGGAGAAGAAAAAGAAAAGAAAGACAAAAAGGGGAAACCAAGTCAGAAATCTTTGGTTAGAAGATTAGGTTTGGACAACGCTGTCCCCTTGGTAAGAGTAGCAACAAAGACTTCTATAGGATGACCTCTGAGAATCCTGTGACCCAAGAAGCCAAGAACAGCCTGACTGAAATGAGCAATAGGATTATCAGACTAGTGAAACGTTGGGCCCCGAAGGAATGGGAATTCTCCTTACAAATATCATGCTGGGTGAAGGGAAGGACCTCAGCCAGAAGGGGAACTTGTCTCCTGGAAAACGATTTCATACAGTTGTAATTAACTAATTTGACCACCTCACAAGATGAGACGGAAGCCCAGACTACTATGAGCCAATGGTGGCCATGATCACGCCTTGACTGGGACTTCGAAGACGTACACATTCTTGGCTTCAGGATTTAGGGGTTCACCAGATCTCTGTTCCTTTTCGCAATGTGGTCACATTAAATAAATGCCTTTTCCTGCTTTCCACTTTTCTGTTTGTTTGTTTGTTTGTTTTGTTTGTGAGACCAGGTTTCTCCATAGCCCTGTCTGTTGTAGAACTAGCTCTGTAGACCAGGCTGGTCTTGAACTCAGAGACCAGGCTTTGCCTGCCTCTGCCTCCCAAGTGCTGGGATTAAAGGTGTGCGCCACCACTGCTCAATTTCTGTTTTCCACTTTTAATTTGGCTTGTTAAATTTGCCTTATTGAGGTTGGGTGTCAGGACTTGCCTTAGGTCACAATAACCTCTAAGTCTGATAACAAAACCATGAGGATGAGTTAGAAACCCTACATCCTGGATGTAACGAGGTACTAGCTGAAGAAAATAGACTTAAGAGATTTGTGCCTGATCTTTTGAACTTGAAGGTCAGAACAGGTGACAGAGACCTTTCCACTGAACTTTACTCCTGATATCACCATGTGTGCCTCGTGTCTGAAGCAGCATTGAGGAAAGACAAGACTGTGGAATCCCGCTTGCACATTGTCAGGCTGATGCTCAGCAAGGAAGTAGACGGAGCAGAAGTGCTCTTTAAAATCCGCCTCCCTTCTGGGTGAGAAAGAGTCAGAGGCCCAAATTAAAGTGTTATCTTGTTTGAGAAGAAGTGTCAAGAAGTACTGTGCCCACTCCTGGCAATCCCAGTGAGCAGATGTATTTTCGTTTTGAGGTGTTAAACATTGCCAGAGAGAGACCATTCTGTGGGCTTTCAGGCCAAATGCTACTCTTTCTTTTTAACTCTAAAATTCTAGCCTAACAGGAAAGGTACCATGTACAAAGACTCAGGTTCGATTCCCAGCACCACATAAAACCAGGTGTTCCAGAAATCGAGCCAGGAGATGAGAAGCCCAAGGCCTTTCTCAGCTACATAGCCAATTTGTGGCCAGCCTGGGCTATAAGAGTCTGTGAGTGAGTGAGTGAGTGAGTGAGTGAGTGAGTGAGGATTCTAGTCCAATTCAGATGATGCTAGGCTGAGGCCCTAAAATTGACTTAAACCTTCCCTAGACCATTCATGTTGCTCTCTCAGATGCTGTGTACACAGAGATGAGACATCCAGCTAATACAGGTCTGAAGTTCCTGAAAGCTGATGCTGGATACAACAAAAAGGGCTGATCTTATTTATCTTTGCCTGGTGGAACAGATCATTTTTAATGTGATGTGTGTGTGTGGGGTGTCTCTGCCTAGTTAGTTGGTTACAAAAGGTTTTTATCTATCAGTCACAGGGAGTTCGTTGTATCTAGCACAGATGTGGGCAAGGAATGCCTGGCTATTCAGGAGTTTAAAGCTAGCCCAAGATTAACCTCAGGACCTGAAACATTCCAACCTCCCCACCTCACTCACTGCAGTTTTAATCAGTCAGTTTTTGTAGACAGCTTCTTTCCAGCAACCATAGTTCACAACAGGGACAGAAAGAGAAAGTGCCCCCCTCCCCCAGTAATCAGAAATGTATTTGATTGAGGACTTTGTTCTATAAAACCATAAACCTTCATTGTTCCTGGACAAGGGCCACTCAGAAAACAGCTCCAGAACAAACTCTCTTATTCTGTTTCAGGAGAGAGCTGTAGGGTTTTTGTTATTGTTGTTTGTTTGTTTGTTTGTTTGTTTTACATTACACTGTAAAAAACCCTGGCTAGTTTGACTTGGTGCCTCGGGCCTGGAATCCCAGGCACTTAGGAGGCTGAAGAAGGGAGGTGACACAGTCAAGATTCAAGTCCTGCCCAGGCTGGAGTGAGTTAAAGGTTTCTCTGAATGGTTTAATGATACTCTTTTTCAAAAAGAAAAAAGAAGAAAAAACTTAAGAAAGAGAAAAGGACTGCTCAGTGACAGTGTGCTCACTTACTACATACGAGTCCCTGGGTTCAATTTCCTGTACTAAAACCAAACAACCAAACACAACCAATGCCTTAGTGTATAATGTTCATGGAGCTTCAAAAATGCTGCTGCCGCCGAAAGCCTCGTTCTTGGCCCGTTTTTTTCAGTCTCGCCTCACATTTGGGCTGCAAGCCTCATTAGTCAAAGATGACCTTCCTTGCTTGATCACTCCTAAGAGAATTTTTCCAGATTTTTAAAGAAAGAAGGAAAACATGCACACACACACACACACACACACACACACACACACACACACACAAAGGCCTGGCAGAGGTGGCACATGTTTTTAATCCCAGCACTTGGGAGACAGAGGCAGGTGGATTTCTGAGTTCGAAGCCAGCCTGGTCTACAGAGTGCGTTCCAGGACAGCCAAGGCTACACAGAGAAACCCTGTCTCGAAAAATCAAAATTTAAAAAAAAGAAAGAAAGAAGAAATGAATCCCTTCTGATTCCTGACAGAGCGGGTCTCAGTGCTTTTTTAAAACATTAATTCTGACTTTATATATCAACTTTCAAATCTGCCCCTCAATCCTCCACATTAAAAATGATCTATTCCACCAGCCAAAGATAAATAAGATCAGCCCTTTCTGTTGTATCCAGCATAGCTGTCAGAAACTCCAGGCCTGTATTAGCTGGTGGTCTCATCTCTGTGCACACAGCCTCTGAGAGAGCAACATGAATGGGAATTTATTTAGTTCTGTTTCAGAGGTCTGTTAGCTCATCATGGGGAGAGGGGGGGTAGTGGTGGAGAGGGGGAGCAGGACAGGAAGCAGGGGGCTGTACTGAAAGGATCATGGGAAGATATGGCTTCAAGTACACACTCCTAGTGACCACTTCTACCCATGATGCCCCCCCCCAAATTCCGCCATTATACCATGAATCCATCAAGAGACACAGTGCAGTCATTCTGTCCCAGGCCTCATGTTGTCATCATTTCCGGAAACCATTGTAGACAGAGGAACATTAATCCCCTTGGTGTCTCATAGTAACCCCCAACTCCTCAAAAGGAAGATGATGACTTGTTAGCAATGAGCTATCTCAGGTACTTATGTTAGAAACAAATAATGAGGTATCTCAGTGTTCACAAAGGAACACACAGAGCGAAAGAAGCTCAGCAAGGTAATTCTTTTTGTGAAAAGCATGTGCCAAAGATTCAAACAGAGCTAGCAAGCCTACCATGGCCAACACTGCCTGTCCTTTATCTCTGACATAGGTGGGGGCTGCCTCTCACCCCATTGGTGGGAGCTTGACTTCACAAACTACTGTGATTGCAAAGGGAGAAGTTCAGGGAATACAATTGTTTGTCAAGTTAAGAACCTCAGACTTCTTAGGGGAAGATCACTCAGCTACTTCACACATGGTTTTAAATGGAACCCAGTAAATGCCATGGTATAAACAACATACAGAAGATGGAAATAAATATTTCATAATATCAATAATAGATACCTGTCAGTAAAGTAAAAAACTATGTAAAGTGAATAAAATTTTAAAATGCTACAACAAAACTAAATGGAAACCACTGAATGAAAAAGCATACCATGAAGAGTGTGAATTATTAAGAAATCTGTTCTCAGGAGCTAGGGAGATGGCTCAGCAGTTAAGAGCATTGGCTGCTCTTCCAGAGGTCCTGAGTTCAATTCCCAGTAACCACATTTATAGTGGGATCTGATGCCCTCGTTTGGCATGTAGGTATACACGCAGATAGAGCATTCATATACATAAAATAAATAAATCTTTAAAAAAGAGAGGGAAATCTGTTTTCCCTAGCACATTTAAGACCTTTCCAATGAAATACCAACATTACGGAGCTGGAGAGGTGGCTCAGCAGTTAAGAGTACTGACTGCTCTTCCAGAGGTCCTGAGTTCAATTCCCAGCAGTCACATGGTGGCTCACAACCATCTGTAATGGGATCTGATGCCCTCTTCTAGTGTGTCTGACAGCTACAATGTACTCATATAAATAAAAACAAATCTTTAAAAAAAAAGAAAGAAAGAAAGAAAGAAATACCAACATTACTTTTTTTATTTTTTAAGATTTATTTTTATTTTATGTGTATGAGTGTTTTCCCTGCATGTATGTATATGTACATGTGTGTAAACTGCCCACAAATATCAGAGGAATCCAACCAATGCCCTAGAACAGGAACTAGGATGGCTGTGAGCCACCATGTGAGAGCAACAAATGTTCTTAACCACTGAGCCATCTCTCTAGCCCCCAACATTATTTTAATTCATCAAGATGATTATAGAGTAGGTTTATCCTAGAAATATCTCAAAGAAATGTAATGTTGTGATGTCTCAGCACATAAAAATACTGACAAGCCTGACTATCTGAGATCAGTCCTCAGAATCCACCCACAGTGGAAGGAGGCAACCAACTCCCAAATGTTGTCTGAAATGCATGTGACTGCACACACACACACCAATTGAAAACTGAAAAAATATATACATATTGAGAGTACTAGCTTTATGAGATATAAGCATACGTTTGTATGTGAAACATGGGACTAAGTTTTAACATAAAATCCAATAGAGCTCTTTCATAATCCCACTAAGGGCCAAGCATGGTGGCCCTATCTGTAATCCCAGCATGTGGGAATTGGAAGCAAGAGAGTCAGAAGCTCAAGGCCACCTCAGGTTTTGTCTTGGTTTTGGTTTGTTATGTCTTGTTTTGTTTTTTAAATAGAGACTCACTGTGTAGACTCAGCTAGCCTGGAATTTAAAGAGATCCACCTGCCTCTGTCTCCCAAGTGCTGGGGTTAAAGTGCACTGGATACCATCATGCTCGGTCTGTATATATTTTTTGTTTGCTTTGGTTTGGTTTCTTGAGACAGTTTCTCACTGGTCTAGAACTTGCCAAGTAAGCTAGACTGGCTGACCAGTAAGCCCCAGGGATCCTCCTGTCTTTCCTTCTCCAGTGCGGAGATGACAAGTTTTACCATGCCTGATTTTTTGTGGGGGACACATGCCAGGACACAAATGTAGAGGTCAGGGAACAACATGTAGGAATTGGTTCTCTCCTTCTACCACGTGGGCTCGTTCTACCACAGGATCGAACTCGTGTTATCAGGCTTGGAGGCGGGTTCCTCGACCTGCTAAGCTCTATCACAGGCCCTTCAGGAGGGTTTTAAAGGAAGCCTTTTGGTATTCAGTGAGAGAACCCTGGTCTTCCTCCTGCATCCTTTCCATTTCTTGGAAAACAGTATTTTACAGGCAGGACCACTTCCTATTTATGTGATTAGAGGTCATTTAGCCTCTGGAAAGTTTCACCCCTGGTTGGTGGATGAGAACGGTAAATAACCCTTGCTCTGGGTTGTTCCTGTGGTTGTCATGATTACTTCATAACAGGTATATCTGACAGTTTTATACACTGATAAATCCTGTACAAAACTATGCAAATATTTAATACTGGACTGTAGATTGGGGGATGGATTCTGATGCTCAGACGGGCTCTCTTTCTCACACTCTGTATCTCTGTTTCTCTTTGTCTCTCTGTCTCTATATCTGTCACTCTGTCTCTCTGTGTCTCTTGCTCTATCTCTCTATCCCACCCCTCCACCTCAGAAGAGGGATTATTGAGAGGTCAGCTCAGAAACCTTAAGATAATCTACCAGGGTCCCCTCCCCCCTCCGAGCACATGGAAGAAGCAGGTTAGAAAGCACTAGGCTGGAAGGGAGGGGCTGATTAAGCCCTGCTACCTCATTCCCTAAAGACCAATCAGTTTAAAAGTCACACTGTTCTGCCAATCACATTGTGCTTAATGGCGGCTGTTCTAAAATCCTATATAAGGTCCTTGAAAGGGGTCCACGAGGTCACCCTCCCGTCTTGGTATGTAGAGTGACCTCAGCGTGCTGATGAATAATGATGATCAATAAATTTCTCTTGCATTTTGCAATCCCCTACTCCATGTGTCTGTTCGGAGGGTCTTTGGTAAGTTAAGACTCCCCAGAGTTTTACATTATGAGATAAGATCTGTGTACCCCAGGACTGCATTCAACTTGATACACAGCCAAGGATCACCTTGAACTTCTGATCTATCTGCCTTTACTTCCCAAGGGCTGGAACTACAGGCATGTGCTACACCCTCCCTCTCCAGCCAGATTCTCTTTGAAAGTTGGTTCTCTTTCCCAGAGGAGACCTCTTAGGGAAATGACCTTGAATTGCATTGTGAGAAGATTCTCGATGTGTCTGTCAGGAGGTAAGACATTGTTCCAGGCATAAATGACAGTTTGGACAAAAGCCTGAAGGAGAAGGTGAATCCCTCTCAAGAGAGCAGAGAACTGCTGACCTCACAGCTATCAGGAGATAAGGGCTGACAAGTCAGGTGAGAGAAGCTTCAAGACTACAAGCACTTCACGGCCCGTGGACCATCAGAGTACCGCCTGTCAACTCTCACCCCCTTCCTGCTCCCCAGAAGCTGTAGAAAGAAACTAGGCCATTTCCTTTAGGACAGTTGCTTAAACTCTTGTGTTTATCTTTATTAATCCATAAAAATTACATCTTACTTTACCACATACAAAGTAATGATTTCTCCCTCAAATGAAAAAAAAAAATCTTCAGTAAACTGAATTCCATCAGGACATAACATAACACATTTTTTCTGTGGTTCCCATAAGCCACAGACTTAATTAAATACACAAAGCTAAAAAACAAAGCAAGCTTAGGATCTCAGTAGAACAGTACCTCTGCCATCTTGGTGACAAAAACCATTGCCCTGAAACCTCTGCACTCTACAGGCGCCCTCTTTTGACCTCAGGAACAAGGCTCTGGAGATGGGGACCACAAGAGGGCATTCCCCGCATCAAAATTCTATGCCAGTGTCTTGGTCATTTCCAGTCTTCTCTGCAGCTTTCTCTAGGCACACATGCCCCACCAAGTGCCATTAGCCTGACCCCTGCTTGCTACCACAAAACTAACTGGCTTAGGGGGATTCATGACTACTTGAGTCTTTCTAAAACAAAATCTTTTGCCACATTTGTGTTTCTTCTCCATGACAGGGTGCAAAAGTGGAGCTGTAGAAGGGAGACCGTGCAGGGGAGGGTGGGTTCAAAACAGAGAGCTTTCCAGAAGGCAGGGTTGATGCTCAAAGAACAGACTCCATAATTCTGTGACCTGAAGACCACAGGCTCAGAGGTCCCAATGCTGATGGCTGCTCCCACCTGTTGCACTATGTCTCTTGAGGCAGGAGAAAGTCAGTGGAAGGTAGTGTATGCTCTGCTGAACCAGCACCCAGTCCTTCCCTTCCCCACAGATCTAGAAACCAGCACTGGGTTAGAGTCTGTGGATATGCCCAAACCTATAGTGACTGAACTTGGAATGATGCTGTGCTCTCAGAATACCAGCACTACTAGAGTATGAAAAAGATCACAAGGCAGGGATGGCGTGGTGGCTTGAATGAAAATGTCCCCGTAGGTTTATAGGGAGTTGCACTTTTGGGAGGTGTGGTCTCTCCTCCAACTTTGAGGTTTTGAGGCTTTGAGGTCTCAGAAACTCAAGCCTGGTGTGTCACTTTGTTCCTGCAGCCTGCTGATCAGGATCTAAACCTCTTCAGCTACCTCTCCAACACCATTGTCTGCCTGCATGCTTCTCCCATGACCATAATATTTCATGGGCTAAACCTTTGAAGCCAGCCCCACTTAAAGGTTTTCCTTTATAAGAGTTGCTGTGGTCATGGTGTCTCTTCACAGCAGTAAAATCCTAAAACGTATGGGATGGTCATCTTTTGCCTGGGAATGGTGGCAACTAAGGAGGGGAAGCCAGGCACATGAAGCAGACACAGACCAGCCTAATGTAGCTAATGATTCAAAGTAGGGTGGTAGGAACCTGGAGGCTGGTTACACAATTCCTTCTATAGTTTGTTTACATTTGAAAATTTCCAAGATTCCTAACAAATTCCTGCCCTTGTAGAGTTTCTGTTCTCCATGAGAAGAGGCCAGGCTGGGTGTAACTCAGTCAGAACAGCATGGTGGCACAATTCAGAGACAGTAAACTTTGCTCTGGCCTGCCTGTGGAAGGCTCTGTGGCCACACTGGGTTCCCCTCAGGCCTTACTCTCGTGGCCTGGGATCAGCTCTTCTCTGAGTTAAGAAAAAGAAAACTAGGTTCTCACCTGCAGGAATCAGTCTTGTAGCAACAACAGGACCAGTTCTGAGCAGGTGACAGTTCTGTGCTCCTCTGCATGGGACAAAACAACAACAACAACAACAAAGCAACAGCAGAGATTTCCAGGCCCTACCTCAGACTTCATGAATCTGGTGGCCTAGGATGAAGGGGAGACAGTTACAAGCCTGTGCTAGGGCCAGGTCCCAGCACCCTGGTCGAGAATTCCTGTCAGACTTAGACTCAGCACCAAGATGAAAGGCTGACCTAGGTGAATGTTTTCTGGTTTTAGTTTAATTTAATTTTTGTCTATTTTTTTTGAGATAAGGTCTCACTGTAAATAGCTGGCCTAGTATTAGCTTTGTATTGTAAGGATCCAAAAGTCACTGAAGGAAAACCTCAGACTCAGATCGCATGCAAAAACAAAGAGTGTTTATCCTGCAGAGACAACCAGCATGCAGGGATCCTCCATTCTCTAAAACATCGACCACAGACAAAAGCACACAGGCCCTCTTATAGGGAACCAGGGGAACTCTCTAGAAGGATTAGGTAATCTAAAATTTCATTGGTGGGTGCTAGGGACTCACAGATGGTCCGTGGTCTGCATTCCCATGTCATGAATGTTCAACCGTGTATTGAAATAGGGTTGCCCAGCGCAGATGGCCCATTCTGAGCTATTTCCCCATTGTTGTGGTTATCCACAGGCTTTGAGAGGGGGTTTTATGATCTTGTCTTGGATTTTATGGTCTGTTCCTGAAGCTGGTGTCTTTATAGCCTTTTTTGAAATCAAGCCTGGTCCTTAAATGGAAACAAATGGGGTTGATATTGCCCTTTCAGTGTACTAGGTTGGCTCAAAATTAAAGAGATCTGCCTTCCTCTGCTTCTGAGATTAAAGATGAGCACCATCACACCTGGCTAGAAGAATGTGTTGGTTCTAAAAAATTGATGTAGCTGATGTTCCTTCCTGAACCCCACCCCACTGCCTCACTGGTCCCTACTGGGGTCTAGAGAGCAGGTGACTAGTTACTTGGTGGTTGTAACAAAAGAAAGAAAATATTTCCTTTTGCTCAGCATTGTAGGATACAGTCCTTCCATCCACCCTGGCAGGGACCACACTGTGGCAAGAGCATGTGTCAGAGGCTCACTTGTCGAATGTCACATCTGTAGTAAGAAAGCAGAGGGAAAGGTGCTATTCAACAGGCTTTTTCTTTGTACTCAGTCCAAGGCCCCATCTGGGGGAATGATGCCACTCAGTCCATCTGAAATCCCTCACCAGAGATTCATCTCCATCAAGTTGACAGTCATGGCAGTTTTCACAAGCCTGGCTTGCTCCCATCGTTTCTGTTTCTTGTTCTAGTGTGAGCTCAAGATCCACCTTGCTTCCTGTTCCTAACGTAGAAATTAAACATCCAGATTCAAGCTAATATACCAGGGTGCACCTTGGAGACAGGGTTTCTCTGTGTAGACCTAGCTGTCCTGGACTCACTGTAGACCAGTCTGGCCTTGAAAACTCAGAGATCCATCTGCCTCTGCTTCCTCCAGAATGCTGGGATTAAAACCATGTGCTACCATCACCCAGTTTATGATGCTAATGCAAGAATGAGAAGCTGCCTTTGGCAACTTGGCTTGTAGTCAAAGCTAAATTGGACTTTCTATCTGTCCCCTGGCCCTGCCTATTCTCACAAGGATCTCCACACATCTCTTGCTGGCAGCAGAGTCCCTGGGTTCCCACCAGAACACGGACTTCACAGCTGTTTATCACTGTTTCTCCCACCGTGTTCTTCCCCACTCCCACCCTGTGCTTTGGCACTTAGAAACAACCCCAGCCAGTCTTTCTGCGCACAGAGGTCCTCCCCAGGCCAAACAACCATCACAGCTCCCTTTACCTGCTGAGCAGAGCTAGGTAGAGTGCTCAGTCCTTTGGCTCAAACTTAGTTTATCCACCTATGTGGACTGCCATTTCCTGGCTCTGGAACATCTACACATTCTCATTCTTGAACTAAAACTGTACCCATTCTTTAATGCCCCTCTTGAGACACTTGCTCCATGAAGACTTCAGTGATGATTCCAGCCAGATGTGACATCACACTCCTGACCCCAGTACCTTCCTCCCTTCTCCCTTCTCCCATCTCTCCTCTTTCTATTTATTTATATATTTATTTATTTAAGCTTTCATGTATTTTGTTGTTGTTGTTGTTGAGTGGTGTGTGCGTGTGTCTGTGTGTGCATATCTCTGTGTGTGTGTGTGTCTGTGTGTGCATCTCTCTCTCTGTCTCTCTCTCTCTGTCTGTGTGTGTGTGTGTCTGTGTGTGCATCTCTCTCTCTCTCTGTCTCTGTGTGTGTGTGTGTCTGTGTGTGCATATCTCTCTCTCTCTGTCTCTCTCTCTGTGTGTGTGTGTGTGTGTGTGTGTGTGTGTGTGTGTTCCTCATGCTTGCATGGCAAGCATTTCATCCTCTGAGCCACACTCCAGCCAGAGTGTCCTTTTCTTAGGGCATTTCACATGTGTCCTTCCTGCTAAATCTTATTATATGTCTTCAGATCCTTTCTTAGACCATGAGTGCTTTGGGCTATCTTTCTAACTCTACCTTAAACCCTCTAGCCTAATGCTTTGGACAAAGAATCTGCTTTAAAATTCAAGCATCGGTGGACTAAATAAATGAAGAAATAGATTATATGGAGTTGAAGAAGGCGCATGTGCAGTTGTACACATGCTCCAATCATACCCATTATTAAATAGATCAATACACTCATCCTTATTGATAAACTTAAGTAACTATTGTTCTAGGCCTGCAGGTTCCCCCAAGGTCTGAGATCTCCCAGCCCTCTTGTGGGATCCCACCACTGTTGAGTGATGTTGACATAGCAAAGGTATCTAGAATTTGTTGACACCTCGACAGTAATTTTGAATATCACCCACAGGGATGAGCAACCTTAAGCAAGTGTTAGAGCTTTGTGCACATCCTGCAGCCTGTGTGGTCATAGTATAGGCTACAGTCCCAGATCCATGGGTAGCTCTGAGGACAGTGACAGATTATCTCAAGGATCAGAGCAATGAGCTGCAGGCACTGATGTCCTGATTCCTTCATAGGCTTGTCAGAAAATCCACTCAGCTTCAGCATCAATGTGTCTTTAGAGGCTAGAAAAAATTGATGGTACTGTCCAGATTGCCCTCAAGTTTGCATGCAGCTAGAAACACCCAGATGAAGCTTCCCTTTGTGACATATTCTCCTAGGGAAGTCTAAAGGATGATGAAGTCTCGAGCACTTTAAGTTATTAGCAGTGCAAGCTGAGGCAAATGTTGGCATGGTACTGATCTCCGTTCTAGGGACAGCTGTCCAGAAAAATTAGATGAAAGAACAGGGCAGATAAAAACTGGAAGACAGGAAGAAAAACAAACTGAAACCAAGAAGCAGTGGGAGTGGAAAAGAAATTATTCCACAGCAGTCTTGCTACAGTTGAGAGTTTTCTAAGTGAAGGACCCCGTCTGATGCAGAACTCATGGGTTTAAGAAGAAATGGGTGTGAGGATAACCAACCAGTGTCTGATTAGATTTATGGCCCATGCCACAAGATGGAACCAGAACCCAACACTGCTTAGGTGGCCAAGAACTGGAAACTAGATAGGCCAGGGATCCAAGGGAAAAACAAATGTTACTGATTTGTCAAAGGAACATAGCAATAAAATGATTCCTGATGACATTCTGCTCTACTTGCAGACCAGTGTCTTGCTCAACCACTGTCAGAGAAGAATGAATACAGAGATTGGCAGCCAGACATTATGCAGAGTGAGCACTCGGTGCTAAATGGGATATCTCCATCAAATCCCTCCCCTTAGTGTTCAAGAAACTGCACAAAAGGAAGTGGAAAGAGAGGATGGCAGACAGCAAGGAATCAAGGCTATCCAGACACAACAGGGCTAGCACACGTGTGAACACACAGAGCCTGGGGTAGCATGCACAGGGTCTGCAGGGGTCTGCACCAGATGGGGTCCTAGAGCTGAAAAGAAAAGTGGACACATGCTCCCATTCCTGACAGATGCTATCTCCACCTAATCACCGCTTGCAAATGAAAAAAAAAATAGTTTTCTACCACGGAATCTCAATAGGGAAACAAACTACTCTTAAGGGTAGGCCCCGTGCCCACCGGTAGATGGCCAGCAGAAAACAAACCCAACAGCATTATCTTCAGAGGTTCTTTGTCTCATGATGTTATGTCATGGCCTTTTTATTTTTTAACCTTACAGGTCCTTTGTGCATGTATTATAGATTACAGCTTGTGTTTTTATGAGATTCCTGTGGATGTGAGCGTGTGTGTTTCCATGTCTGTGTGTGTTCCCTTGGTCCTTTTCCTTCTGTTTGCTTTGTTCTGTTCTGATTGGCTTGCTCTCTATTTACCTTATTATATTTTATTTCATTTTATTATTATTCCTTAGATGCCTGTTTGTTTTCTTTTTCTTTTTTCTTTTTTTTTTAATTTTCTTTTTCTTTCTTTCTTTCGTTCTTTCTTTCTTTTTTTTTTTTTTTTTGAGACAGGGTTTCTCTGTGTAGCCTTGGCTGTCCTGGAACTCACTCTGGAGACCAGGCTGGCCTCAAACTCAGAAATCTGCCTGCCTCTGCCTCCTGAGTGCTGGGATTAAAGGTGTGGGCCACCACTGCCCGGATGCCTGTTTGTTTTCTAATGATGGAGTAAAGGGGGATAGATCTGGATGGAAGGGGAGGTAGGGGGAAGCATGGGAAGTCAGGGGAAGGGAAAACCATCGTTAGCATATAATGTGTGAAAAAAGTCTATTTTCAATAAAATTTAGAAAAAATACTAACGTGGTTACAGAAACAGACCAGACAATCAAAGGTGATTAAAAGTACTTTAAAAATTATCAAAAGAAAGCAAGCAAGGTAAGAAAAGAAATGAGTGGCTGGTGTAGTGGTGCATGCCTTTAATTCTATCATGTGAGAAGCAGCACAGGAGGATCTTTTGAGTTCGAGGCCAGCCTGGTCTACAGATCAAGTTCCAGGACAGCCAGGGTTACACAGAGAAACTATGGGAGGGGGAGTTGGCTAACAAAGAGGAGGAAGATGAGGAAGAGGAGAAAGAGGAGGAAGCAGAGGAGGAAGAAGAAGAGGAAGAGCCAGAGGAAGAGGAGGAAGAAGAAACAAGAAGCAGAGAAACAGTGATGGATGTAATGGGAAGCAGTTATGTCAAGCAGATCTTGACCTTGACACATCCAGAATGCTGGAAACCTGCAGCAGTAGTAAACCTCTGTTCCAAGAAATGGCTGGCTGGGAGCTGGAGGATGGGAACATGGTGAGTACCACCTGCCAATTGAGGCACTGGCTCATCTGTGGGGATCGGTTTGGCTGCCACCACATCTCCAGCTGGGTGAGAAGTCTTTGATTTTCCTTTCTTTTTTATTTTTCTAGGGAAAGCTTTTCAAGAGAATATTCTTTTGATTGTTTTAATCTCTGACCTTAATAAATTTCAAACATAAGCCAGTTGTAGGGGATATATGCCTGTAATCCTAGAGCTTGAGAGGTGGAAGCTAGAGAATCAGGAGTTCAAGGCTAGCCTTAGCAACTTAGAATGTTTGAGGCCAGCCTTGACTACATGAGACCCTGTCACAAATACAATTCTTCAAATGATGATGATGATGATGATGATGATGATGATGATGACGACAATGACGATGACAACGGTGATGATGATACACTAATATAAGAGGTCTGGGAAGTGGCTCAATGGGGAAGATCCAGGCATACTGCATATACCTGAAACAGGGTGGAGACAGGCAGATGCTAGGAGTGCAGCAGCCAACAAGTCTAGATGAAGCAATGAAGCTCAGATTCAATGAGGGACCCCGTGTCAAGGAAATGAGTAAGGGAGTGGTGGAGAAAGACACCAAAGAACGTGTGCATACCCACATACTACACACACAGCATACCACATACACGCATCACATACCACAGCACACACTCCCCACACTCCACACACACGCATGCACACCCATACACAAACACACCACACACACACACAAACAGATATACACCACATCCCATACCCATCAAACACGTACATACCCCATCTCTCTCTCTCTCTCTCTCTCTCTCTCTCTCTCTCTCTCACACACACACACACACACACACACACACACACACACACACACCACTCTACACACATTAAATATGAAGTTAAAAACAATCTAGAATCATAGGCATGGCTCTTGCCCCACACTTTCTTTGTAGGAACACCGCATGTGGCAAGCGCTCTCATGCGGAGACCATGTGGTAAGGAGAGGAACTGCTATCGGTAGAAACAGTGATGGCCAGCACTTGGTGCCAGGCTTTTACACTAATAGAATTTAATTTCACAACGCTTGGAAACAGATGGCATTACTTCATCTTACGATCCAGGGGCCAGACAGATAGATGTGTCCAGGTTCCTCCAACAAAAACACAGGCCATCTGAGTTCACACAGCTTCTCACTGGCTTCATGCTGCCTCTGTGTCGGTTAGCAGTGCACTCTCTCCTCTGTGAGAGAGAAGACGGGAACGAAAGAATGAAGGCTCGGGAGAGGGTCAGATGGACAGAAACAAAGAGGGAGACAAAGGGAGAGGGAAGAAGGAAAGTTAGAAATGGAACAAGGAGCTAGAGGTGGAGGGAAGGAGAAGGGGGGAGGAGAGTAAGAGGAGAGAGAGGATGGGTGAGAAGAGGAAGAAATAATCGGGGAGACAGAGGAAAGAGAGAGGGGAAGGAAGAAAAAACTCATATGCAGTGATCAGGAAAATTCTGAGGACATCAGAAGCCACCATTCTACAGCATTATTAATAGACTGAGAGAGTCTCCTGCCATGTATGAGCTCAGTACTCAGGAAGCTACAGCTGGAGGATGGTAAGTAACTCGCCAGCCTGGGCTAAACAGCAAGCCTCCGTCACAAGGTGAGTAAGCACCAGTCAGCCTGGGCTAAACAGCAATGCTCTGTCACAAACAAGCAATAAAACATGCCCTTTACTAAGAAATATTACAAACCTTATCATTTTAATCTTGAAAGTTGATCCAAGAGTAATTTCTTGGCAATCATTGTATGGAATCAGAACTTCTTCCAAAAAGAGAAAACTTACCTATACATTTTTCTCTGATGTGTTAAAAAAAATTCTTACAATAGCCAATGTATCAACCAATGAAAACGATATTGCATCCCTTTGTAGATATGCTTGTTAATTAACCAGGCACTCGGTTCAGTTTCACAGAAATTTCTTCATCATGAAACTGATTAGATCTTCTACACATCTTGGTCTTTCACCCAAGGGGATAAACAGTATTGGTTGCCAGGGTTTCACTAGGTCAGCAGAGCCCAGCTGACAACTGCTTGAGGATGCTTAAGGTTACCATGGAAATGCTGTCAGCCGCCCACTCCCCAAGCCATCTTCACACATCTGCACAATGAAAGCAAGCATTTGTGTCCACCGGTGGAGTTAATGGCATGTCTCGGAGGACCCTTTGGAAACTCCCGCCCCACTGGTGATCTGGCAGAGCCACTGGGAAACAGAACAGCAGATAGGGTGGCTGGGAGATACCAGGCACAGGAAACAAGCAGCCAGAAAGAATCTAGAGGCACAGTGTGATTACCAGTGTACAACACAGCCAACCTGGGCACACCCACGGCCAGACAGCAGTCAAAGGCTACACTGAACAGCCCTCCTTTGCTTTTGGGGTTGCTATGGCAGCCAGGAATTTGCAAACCAAAGCAGACCTGGAAAAGAATTCTGTCCTTGGCCCCAAAAGTTTGTGTCTCCAAACTGTCTGTTGAGGGTTCCTGCTGTCCCCTCTGATACCTACCAGATGGAGGGATTGCTAAATCTGGGCCCTGGAAACGTCCCAGCAGAAAGGTTACTTCAAACTGGCTGAGACTCTGTATGATGGGATGTAGGTGTAAGAGAACGGACTGCCTGGCAAGAGAAGTTGGAAACTATTACACGAAGTCCCAGAGAGAACCTCATCATCTCCCCAAAGATCCCTTTGTATCTGTCTCGTGGACTGTGGGTCGCTAAGCACATCCACATGAGTTGTCTAATTGGATTTTTGCATCTGCTGGGTGAGGTTATCAAAGTAGATATTGTAGTACTCAGCCAATTGACAAGGAAAATTAAATCCAGTAAGAACAAGATTGAACTGCTAATAACTGGCAGAACAAAGACCTTAATCTGGCCTTTTTAGCTAATTTCAGTTCTACCATAGTGCAGGCCGGGACTGTAGCTCAATTTGCAGAGTGTTTGCCTACCACACGTGAAGCCCTGGGTTTGACATCTCTAGCATTATACAAACTGGGCAAGGTGGTACAGGACCATAATCATAAGCTTAGAACTGGGGAGGGTAGAGACAGGAGGCAGGAGGTTAGTAAATGAATGGCATCCTTGTCTACACAGGAAGTTTGAGGCCAGCCTGGCCTTAATGATGTTGTGCCTGATCTGGATGGCTTAGAAGTAGGAATCTGTTTTTGTTGTTTTTAAGAGTGTAATGTAAACAAATTTGGAGAAGTTGTTGGCAAGACAGTGGTGGTACACACCTTTAATTCCAGCACTCAGGAGATAGACAGGCCAACTGCTATGAGTTTGAGGTTAGCCTGGTCTACAGAGCAAGTTCTAGTTCAACCAGGGCTGCACAGAGAAACCGTGCCTTGAAAAACAAGTACATAAAATTAGGGAATTGTCGTTGTTTTTGTGATCGTAGTTCTAAAGTCAGATCTGATGTATCTCAGACTGCCCTCAAATTCACTGTGCAGTTAAGGGCGACTTCCTGGATTGCTGATAATCCTCCATCTCTTAAGTGCTGTGATTACAGCTGTGACCCACAATGACAAGCTTACGTTCTGTCTTCTTACTTTTCTTTTTTTGTGGCACTGAGGACCGAACTCAGGGTCTCATAAATGCATTGTACCACCGAGTTGCACCCCTAGCCCACACTTAATTAGCTTTTAGTTCAGTGGTAGCAAGTACCCTTGCATTGTTGTGTGATGGTAACATGCCCTTTCTCAGAGCTTTCCTTTTCTCAAACGGAAAGTCCGTCCCTCCTAAACATTGTATTAGTTACTTCCTCATCACTGTGAGCAAAACCCTGACAAGAAGCAACTTAAGGGAAGAGGGGTTTATTTGGGCTTATGACTTATGAAGGGAAACAGTCCATCATGGTGAGGAAAACAGAGAAGCAGGGGTGGGAGGTATCACAGTCAGGAAGCAGAGAGATGACCACTGGAATTCAGCTCCCTTTCTCCGTTGGATGGTGCCGCCCAAATTCCAAGTGCATCTTTTCTTCTCAGCTGAGCCTTTCTGGAAACCCCCTCATAGACAAACACAACCAGAGGTGTGTTTCCATGGTGATTCTTAATTTCATCAAGTTGACCATCAAGAGTAACCATCATAGACAAGAACCTCCAAAGTCTCTGCCTCTCAGACTCTGAAAACCACCATTTCTATGTCTATGGCTATAATTATTCTATGTGCTTCTTTAAAAAACAAATTCATGTATGTGGGTATACTGTCGCTATCTTCAGACACACCAGAAAAAGGTTTCGGATCCCTATTACAGATGGTTGTGAGCCACCATGTGGTCACTGGGAATTGAACTCAGGACCTCTGGAAGAGCAGTCAGTGCTCTTAACCGCTGAGCCATCTTTCCAGCCCCCTCTATGTGCTTCTTATAAGTAGAATCCTATAGCACGTGTCCTTTTGGGAATGGCTTATATCCTCTGGCAAAATGACTTCAAGGTTCATCCATGTTATAGCATGCTTCAGACCTATCTTCCTTTTTAACGATGAATAATGTTCCATTGTACGGGGCAGAGGATGCTATTCAGATGCTGTGTCTGGAGCTTAGAGTGCTTCTCAGCATGAAAGCAGCCCTGGGTTCAAGGACCAACACTACAATGATAACTAATAATATTACATTTGAAATGTATACATCCCATTTGCATAGAAAATCACCCTGTTAATCCATTCATCAGTTGGATTACTTCTGTTTTTGAGCTGTTGTAAGCAGTGTCCTTTTGAACATGGATGTGGACATATCCCTTTGAGATCCTGAGTTCAATTATTTAAGAAATAAATTCAAAAATTTATTTTCAACTTCTAAAGGAAATTCAGTATTTTTTAATAGTGTCTGTACCATTTAACACTCTCCAAAATACTACACAAGGGTCTCAATTATACCTACACCTGTTATCATGCGTGTGCATGTGTGATCTTACTGGGAATACAGATGGATGAGTTTTAAATACATAATTATTCAGGGTGGCTTGCTCAGAAAGTCTAGAAAATGGTCAAGTGAAACCCCTGTCCTACCAGTGCTAGGCTTATCCGGAAACCAAAGGTCCTCTGATTTCCAGGAAAACCAGCACAATAACTGCTTGGAGGGACAATGGGCCCAAAGCACAAATTCCCCCTAAAAAGTTCATGGCTTCACTATGATTGTGAATCTACCCCACAGATGCTTCTTAGATAAGACACTTCTCCGTGCCTGCAGGGAACCACATATGTGTGCACACATAGGCCATGAGTCTCATGGGTGAAGATGAAGTTGAAGAGTTAAGGATGGTTGGAGAGACAAGCTGTTTCCAAACAACTGTAGAGTTTCAGGATGAGGTCTGTGGAGTGTCCTTCTTCTTTAGCAATTTAGGTTGGATCTGTAAAGGACTTCAGAATAAAGTGCTCTATGGGCATAAGACGTAATTACACTCTGATTATCTCCAGAACTGTAATCACACCACCTGGCTAAAATACCTAGATTCCCACAGTGTGGTTTGGAACAGTGGGGAAGCTCAGGGTTGTTAAAGGTGAAACTAGAAATTCTGCCTTGGTTTCCCAACCTTGCCTAGTTCAAGACCTACTCACTCTCACATGCCCCTTTCTCCATGAAGCTGTCCCTGATGCTACAAAGGAAGAAACAGTCTCCTCCTCAATTGCATTAACACCTCACCCGTGCCTGTCTTAGGCCAATATTTGTGTTTTACTTTAGGTGTCTGGCTAGTTAAGAACATGCTACATACCCCTCCCCAACTTAAACTGCACATCCTGTAAAGGCACAACCCAGTTCAGGTCTGAGCACACTATAAGCAAATCTTCACTATCATCTCCCTAGAAGATTTTTCTCTTATAACTTAACTAATTGCTAGAATTATGTCATGTGGCCTTCCCTGTGGGTGAGGGAACCTGGTACAGTGGTCATTTCTCCCTAGCCTTCTCAGCAGAGGTAGGCATGAATAGATTAGAAATTAGTGTAGGTGGGTCGGTGAATAGTGTCTGTCCGCATCTTCTTGTGCTTCCTCCGGGAAGGAGGCGAGATCAGCTCTTAATCATGTACCTGGGATTGATTTCCTCCATTTATTTTGCTGTGTCTATCACAGGTCCACACCAAATGCTTGTGAGTGAAGGAATTCTCTATTGCAACTAAGTAACATGAGAAAAAGCAAAGGACCCCGTCTAGGTTCTGCCAAAGCACAGAGTGGACTCCTCGTCATGTTTAGCTCACTTACATAAAGAACTGAGCACTAGCTTCCTTACTTTCTTCCGACAGATAAGTGAGATACAGAGAAATCCATAATTTGTTTGAGCTGGTTCACTCAGGGGTGATCCCAGAAGGGCCCTTCCTCGTGGCTGACATCCCCCACCATGGTCCACCCTCTGCCATTGGCTGTTGAACACTGTTGATTTTGGCCACAGCTGTTACTTACCTTCCCCCATCTCCCAGGAATAGTATTGCTGGGGAAGATGCAAGGGCCTGGTTCTGAGTCACAAGTCTCTCTGCTTGTGGGGGTTAGAAGACGTTCTACTCCGCCTCCCATCTCCTGAGTTTGACTGCTGCACACATCAGTCTTGTCAATGAGCAGCTGCAAGCAGCTGCTGACAGCTCAGAGCATCTGAGCCACAAACCATATGCTCCTCACAGGCTGGACACCAAGGCCTATTCAGGCTCTGCATGTACTATAAGATACAGTCTTGTATGGTTTCAGTTAAACATAAGTTAGGGAGGGAAAAAAATCCCAGCCCTTTCCTCAACAGGATCACACATTCTCATTCCTGGTCCTTAGGAAAGAGGCAGAGCCATTCTGTGAAGTATCTGTCCCCACTCTAGAATGAAAAAAGGACTCATGACTAGGTGGCTTGCTGGCAGACTCCGCTGTGCCTCCAACTGGAGCCTAATCCTAAACTAGAACTTCCCTTCGGTGGCTACAAAACGAGGACTTTGGATCGTGAGGCACTCGCAAGGTCGGCATCCGGCTATGAACAGCTGCAAAGTGCTAGAGTGAATGTGGACTCAGGCTGGAATACATCCTCTTGCCCTCATGCTGGCAGGAACCTCACTGCTGTTCTCACCCCACAACCCTCAAACCCCACCCCTGAGCAGAGAAGGTAAAGACCTTTCCTGTCTCCTGGCTTGGTGATTTCTGTTCTCTGCCAGGTGCCTACATAGCAACAGAGAGAAACAATGCTAGAATTTTAGAAAAAAGAACAAAACAACTGGGTTGTGGTTCAGTTACATACAGAATGAGGGTGGACATAGACCTGCTCATTCATTCGATGGCCTTTGCCTTGGAGGAGATGCCACACAGAAGTCACAGCAGTCATAGTGGCAAAAGCATGCACTTGGGAGTCAGAGGAAGGTTCTTAGGGTCTCCAGGCTGTCAGCTAACTGTGTAGTCCTGGGACTGATGCTGTCTTCTCTGTGCTACTGTCCTTCAATGGGACATAAGGGCATCAGGTCAGCTATCCCTGATATGCTATCACCCTAAGAGTCTAAGACCCAGTGCTTGGTTTTAGTTCTCTCATGCCTATCCTGGGGGCAATTCTGAGCATGATCAGCTAGAACAAACCCTCCTTCTCCTTTGACTGCCAACTCCAAGATGGGGAACAATGAGAGGAAAGGAAAGAATATGGGGATACTCTTTTAAAAGATGTTTTTAAAATAATTGTTTATTTTTGAAATCGGTTTCTCTTTGTAGCCCAGGCTAGCCTTGAATTCAGGAGCCTCCTGGGTTGCTGGGATTACAGCATGTACCACCATGTCCTGTATAAGAATATTCTGTTGTTGTTGTTGTTGTTGTTGTTGTTGTTGTTAACTTTTCTCACCTCAACCCCCAAGAGTCCTGCAGGGGGCAAAGGGACTGGAAAAATGACTCTTTGTTGTTGGTTTTGGGTTTTGGTTTTTGGTTTTTTCGAGACCAGTTTCTCTGTGCTGCCTGGCTGTCCTGTAATTTGCTCTGTAGACCAGGCTGGCCTCAAACTCAAGGATCCTCCTGCCTCTTTCTCCCAGGTGCTGGTGGATTAAAGGTGTGCGCCACCACATCTCAGCTAAGAATACTCCTTTTTACTCCCCTTTCTAAGTGTTTCTTAGGAGGTCACCAGACTCTACTGGTTTGTAAGGAAGGAGAAGCTGTCGCCATCTTTTCTGAGATGTGAAAGGACTCTCAGCTAGTATGAGCTGCAGTCTGGCCACAGATTGCTGCACTGAGTCAGAGGAAGAGTGAGGGGAGTTAAACTGAACAATGTGATGCCCCGTGCTGGGCACTTTCCTTATAGACTCTAGCAATCTTCTCAACAGACAAATGAGAAATGCTACTGTGAAATCATGCAGACAAAGAGCAGTTAAGGCTCGTGCTCAGGTTAAGGGCAATGGGTTAGATGCTTTTCTCACTACTGTGATGAAATACCAGTCCCTGGCAACTTATGGAACGGTTTGCTTTGGCTCACAGATTGAGGGTGGAACCCATCATGTCAGTGAAGGCATAGTGGAAGGAGCATGCATCAGCTTTCAGGGTGCGTCTTCCCTCTTCAGGTTAACTTTTTGGAAAAGACCCTCATAAACAAACCCAGAGGAATGTTTCCCTAATGATTCCAACCCAGTCTGGTTGACAATTGAAGACCATCAGAGGAAATTTGGACTATGCAGCTTGTGTGTGTGTGTGTGTGTGTGTGTGTGTGTGTGTGTGTGTGTGTGTAAGGCACTTTCGGTGTCTTAGGAACTACAAGGGGAAGAGTGGAAATGCTGGAAAGCCCCAACCACACTGCTCTCAGGGAAGAAAGAGGAAAAGACAGCAAGGTCTCCAGGGTGAATTAGCTCCTCTTGAGTCTTCCATTATTCCTGCAAAGCCCCACCAGGTAGAGGAATAGACCATGAACCTCAGGAGCTGGTACAGAGAAAGGTTGAGATCTTTTCTTCATGAACAAATATCCTCCAAGAAACACCAGTCCCACTTGGTCTCTACCTCTTCTGGGGACCCCCACAGGTGGGAGCTTGGGACTTCCCCACTGAGTTGAGAGGATAGAATCCAGACACTCTTGCCTCTTCCTTATCCTGACACTTCAGGAAGAAAACAGCCACTTTCTCTCCCAGAGTGAGGTGAACACTTCATTACTTAACCTCACCAGCACACAGGGCCCTCAGGCACAGCCTCCATTAAAGTTTTCCTGGCAAAACTCTGAAAGCCAGCTGGGGCCTCTTACTCTCCAGCCGTAAAAAGAAACACACCAAATAGCCAAGTTGAGAAGCATCCTTGTAGGACAGGAAAGAATATATAAAGATAACCCTGTTTAAGTAGAAAAAGGAAATGAGACAGAAATTGGCTCTGTTTATTGCACAGAATGGAATTCTACGAACTCCACTTCAGCTTTAGTTGGAACAAATATTTACCAAGTTCCGTATGTGTTAGACGTTGCAGCAGGCGCCTTCACTGCAGTCATTTCTGCACCGTAGCCGTGCTAGGCAAAGGAGAAGAAGGTGCAGTGAATCTAGGAACCTATCCATAACTACCAAACCTGCCATCTCCAACCCAGAACCCTTCCCATCATTTACAGCTACATCCCCTCAAACATCCTTATGAGCTTGGACCTCATCTGTGAGGCTAGAACACAGGTGGATCCAGGACCTCAAAGGCACTGAAAGATACATTTGTGTTGTGGGTGTCTCTCAGACGGAGTGCATTAGTCCAGCATGTACAATGCTCTGGGCTGGGTTTCATCCTCAATATCGGGTGGGAGGGATAATCTCCATAATTCCCAGGGGTGAGAAAGTATTAGTTCTTTGTCTTTCCACCATGTCCCTCTCCTGCTCAGTTTGCAACATTCATTTATTTTACAACCACATTAAATTGTTTAGCAAGCATGAATTTTACAAACATCACTATGTTCGAGATAACGGTGGATCTAGAAAGTATCAAGTCTTCTTTCTCCAAGCTGTATGGCATGGTAAGAGTCATCAGTAGTGTGGTGCAACCTGTGGCCCCTTTTCAAAGCCATAAATCTTGAAACCTGTATCAGTCCACACCTCTGCCTGTGTTTGTGGATGGGTTTGGTGATCCACTGGGTATCGGGATCTCTTCCAGGTAGCTTTATGGAAACGACTGATAAAGATAACCTTGAACAATTTGTATGAAGAATCTTCACCAACCCAGTAAGAAGTAAGGATTGCCAAAGCCCCACTGTGGCATCCAGCAAGCTCCTCCATAACAGTTTGAATGAAGGTGTTGGGCAAACTTTACCTGGTTAGCGCTCTGGCAGACAGGCCAACTCACGGGAGTTTCAGTCTCCAAACCCAGCCTCATCATTGTGAAGATGTTGTGAAGCACGTAGTTGGCTGCCATTGATCTTAGCCCATAGAAGGCCTAGCAGAATGGCTGGTTCCTGTAATCCAGAATGTGGGAGGCAGAGAAAGAAAGACTATCCTGAGGACTGGCTTACATAATACATTCTAAAACAACCAGACCCTGCCTCAAAACAAACTTGGCATATAGAATACTGCATCAGGTCTCCTATGCTCGATTTTGATGCCTTTACTGTCCACCCCATCCTCTCTCATGCTCAGTAACTGTTAGACACTTTGTCCTGTCTAATTTTTTTTCATGTGACTATTGTTTGCTTCTCTGTGTTCCTGCCTTCAAGCATTAAATGTGATACATTCTAGGACACTCCCAAGGCATCATGCACCCCTCCACACCTCATGCAGGCCCCAGGAGTTTCCTGGAAGAAAGATTTAGGATGGCACTCTCTGGCATCCCACAGAGCAAGAATAAGAGTGCAGGACATGTGTCACTGCTTTGTTTTGAGATACGGTCCCACTCTGTAGCCCGCAACAGTCTTGAACTCACAGCAGTCTCCCCTGACACAGAAATTGCAAACACATTTCACTACAACCAGCTAAGAAACAAATGCTTCCTTCCTCTTTTCCTTTCTTCATTCTTTTCTTCCTTCTTCATCTTCTTCCTCCTACTTCACCTCCTCTTCTCCTCTTCCTCCTCCTCCTTATTTTTCTTGGAGGGCAGGATCTCATGTGGCCCACATAGCCTCAAATGTGTTATGCAGCTGAGGATGACGTTGAACTTCTGATCCTCCCGCCTCTTCCTACTGCAGCTGGGATTACGGGTGTTCACCACCATGCCCACTTAATGTGGAATGGTGGATTGAAGTCTAGGTTTCTTGTGTGAGATACATATTCAAGCTGAGTGATTCTCGAAGCTGAGTATTCTACAAAGTCTGGAGACAGCTGGGCTTGGCAGTACGTACCTGTAATCTAAACACTCCAGAAGTGGAAGGCAAGAGATCAGAAATTTAAGGTCTTCCTAGCTACATAAGGCCAGCCTGAATGACATGAAACCCTGACACAAAAGAAACCAAACCAGCCAACAGAAAAAACAGAAAGCCAAAGTACTAAGACAATATTTAATATTCATAAGAAAGTTTGGAGTGGGAAGATGAGCAGGCATGAGGCTAAGGTTCTCCATTGCTCTCCAACCATTGTGGTCATCAAGATATTTCCTGTTAACATGATTTCCATGCTGACCAAATTCCAGAAGCCTTTTTCCAGCATTCAGTAGCTTTCTCAGTCTGACTTCAGTCCCATGTTCCAGGGCTTTTTGCTTCAATCATTTAATTTTACTTTTCAATCACTGTCTCCTGAATATGCAGACTCCATGTCTTGACCCACCTAGGGTCCTTGTTCAGTCCTATTGGTCCTCAAAGCTGAGACATTGCTCTTTAACCACCGTACTCCACAGTGTGCGTGGGGTGCCCAGAGTTTGTTTTTGCTGGAAACTTAATTGTCCTTCTTCTGTAGTTGTTGAACTACTTCACAGACTGAAGTCTTATCTCCATTGCACTTGATGGTCCACTAAAGGTAAGAGTGTCACATACATCCTTGGATTCTCCCAAGGGACTCAGCCTCAGCAGGCAGTGGAATGCTATTACAGGCTGTCTCCAGAAGCTCTACTTTGGATTTAGGTCAGTGACAAACCCCTACCCAAGGAAGAAGCATCTGCTCCCTAGTGGCCCCAGGATGTTGGACTTGTGGAAAGTGAGTGTTTAATCTCAGCATGATCTTTATACCTGGGTCAGTGATTACCAACCTTCGACCCAAGGAGTCTTGACAGCCTCAGCTTGGGTGATTTGGATCTAGACACACATCTGCTGCACTTACACACGTCTGTCTCCAGGCACACATCCCTCTAGCCAGAGCAGCAATAACAAGAAAGATAGCAGTGGGATAGAAGTGGTGCTTTAGAAGCATTCAGAATCAAAACACACCTTTCCTAGGAACAGATGAAGAGGGGAAACTGAGGAGAGGGCATCCAGAGGCTTTTGTACCATTGTTACTACTTTTTGGTGTGTCTGAAAAGATGTCAAGCATTTTTTAAAAGCTGTGGATCAGAAATTTCAAAAGAGTATCTCCTTCCTACTCCCTGAGACTTTATAAGGAATTCATTTTTCAACATAGCTATGGATATTCCCTATTAGATAAGTGGTTAAAAATGAAAAATTTACCTATGGTGTCACACACACCTTTATTCTTAGTACTCCGGAAGCAGATGCAGGAGACTCTCTATGAGCTTAAGGCTAGCCTGGACTACATTGTGAGTTCCAGGCAAAATAGAGCTAT
>JADRCH010000132.1:3811120-3833592 GCA_019843965.1 Rhynchomys soricoides | reverse complement strand
ATACATACAACACAAATACACACACATACACACATATACACACACACAAACACACATATAAACACACATACACACATATACACACACATACACATATATGCACATACACATATATATATACACACAAACACACATATACACACACACACATGCACATATATACAAACACACATATCCACATATTCATATACATATATGCACACATATACACACATACACACAAACACACACCTATACACACACATACACATATGCACACATTCACACACACAAACAGAACATATACATACACAATACACCCATACACAAACATATACACTCAACACATACTCACAAATACACATACAGAATACACACATACACATACATGACACATACACACGCACACTCACACATATACACATATAGTACACATATACACACAAACACACATGCGCACACACACACACATACACACACACACACGTTTACTCCAGAACCAAAGAAACCTTCTAAATATTTCATAATATAAATGTAGGGCTTTAAATGCTTGGGTTTTGGAAGGAGATTTTAACATTTTCGGAGCTGCAGCAGGATAGTTCACCGTCCTAAGAGACAGTTTCCTTCCCTCTAAAACAGATTAAGACTGCCCGTGCATGAAGCCTGGGTTGGAGCTTCAGGACAGAATGTGGGGAAGGAAAAGAATATGTAGGAGGCGAAGGGTCGGAGCTAATATCCTAAAACCCCAAGAACAACTCAGGCTTTCGACGACATTTCGGAGTAATGTAAGAGTTGAGCAGTCTCTCCTGGCCTCTGCTTTTCCCACCTGTGAAATGGGGCTGACTTTCAGTACAACTGGGAAGGCCTAAGCCAGTCCTAAGGAGCTAAGGGAGCCAGAAAGGAGATGGAAAGGGGGCACCCTGCCAGCCTCCGAGGGGACTGTTAATTGCTCATATGAATTATGATTAGGCTCTGGCCCCAGCCCCCAGTCTAGGTGGTGGGACTAAAGGGGAGTGGCAGCAGCCTCAACCAGTCCTCCAGGGATATCCATAGGCTGGGACTACAGAGGACTGATCTTTTCTGCAGTGCCAGGAAAAGTGCCAGGAAGAGCTCTGAGCCCTTGAGACCTAGCAGCCCCCACTGCTCTTTTCTTCTCTGGTTCTTTCTCACAGCAGGTTAAGCACCAAAGGTGACTGACTCCAGGCTCTCCTCTGTGAGCCCACCAGTCTCTTGCCCTCCTCCCACCTCCAGTGCAGTGTTCCTGGCACAGAAAAGAGAGATCTATTCAATCTCGTGCAGTCTCATTGAGAAGAGGGAGAGAGATACAGTGGCCTTCTGCCCCACTCCGTCTTCTGTGTTCTGGACCAAGGCTTAGTAGAACCTGAGTTCTTGTTTAAGTGATACCCAATCAGGAAGTGGGTCTGCCCATCACCATGCGTCTGTCTCTCCTGTAAGTTGGTCTGACAAATTGTAAATTCTTTTCAGGAAAAGTTTTCTCTCTGGCTGACCCAGGCATTAGGCTCTTTCTTCTCCCAAAATGAGATTCTGGGGCGCTCGAGGGTGGGGTGGGGGAATTCCAGCTTATTGGGATTCATTGTTTTAATAGTCTGATGGCCAGGTTGAGGGATTCAAGTGTCTAGCATTTCTTTATCCCTGCAAGGCTGATTACACCTAGCTCAGGCTGTCATGAACTCACTAAATAGCCCAGGGTGGATGGTGAACTCCTGACTATCCTCCTGCCTCAGCTTAATGCATCATCCGCTTCCTTGAACCCTGGATTCACACTTCTCTAGGAGAGTGGCTGGCTCAGCCCTGTACGAATTTAACAGCAGTTGACTATGAATAGCAAATGAAAAGGCCACATGTGGCCGCAATGGGTCCAAACAGGGAAGCCTGAAGAACCGATTTAATGACCCACCACGGCACAAACCCACTATTTATATGGTGCCCCTAGTGATTTCATACCGACCTAACCAGACCTGGAAGGAACAGGAGAGGAGAAAGAAGAGGCTGGGATAAACAAGAAGGGAGAGAGAAAAAGGAGGAGACAAGAAGAGAAGCAAGAAAGTGAACAAGATCTGGTGCGCTCAGTGCCAGGCAGATCTTTCTGAGTTCGAGGCCAGCCTAGTCTACATAGATAGACTTCCAAGCCAACAAAGAGCTACATAGTGCGACCCTGCCTCCCCACACCCCACCCCACTCCCACCCACCCCCGCCATCGAGAGAGAGAGAGAGAGAGAGAGAGAGAGAGAGAGAGAGAAAGAAAACCATAGAGCATTGTGAGGGAAAAAAATATACAAAAGAGCAGAGAGATTAGATCAAGGAGAAAAAAGGCCGCATCCACCGGCTCTTGGCCGAAGTGCTGCGGATTCTCTCCTGCACCGCATCAGTTGGCACCGAGCACCCCCCCTCGATCACCCCGGGCCGCGGCCCTCCCTCCCGGATGGGAGGTAAAGCAGCCCCAGCAGCTAACCCCAAACGCAGAGAGGGAGGGCGGGAGCGAAGAGAAGGGAGGGTGAGGGGAGGGATAGAGGGAGGGGCTGCGGTAGGAGGCAGCCGTGTGGTTCCAGCTCTTTTTTTTTTTTTTTTTTTTTTCTTTTTTTTTTTTTTCTTTCTCCAGTCGGTTTTCTTTCCAAACAGGGAAAAGTGTTCCACGAAGCGGTAGCTCCTTGCCGCCTCGCCTTCTCCTCCCTAACCCTGGGCCCGGCCCCCGTCCGGCGCGAGCTGGTAGAGCCAGGGCTAGAAGCCCTCGGTGCCCCCGGAGCGCAACGCGCAGGGAACCCGGGCGCGGGGCCAGCGCCCGCACATGGCTGCAGCCCCCCGCGCGCACCCCGAGGCGCCGCGCCCTGCTCACAGAAGGTCCGTCGGCTGGGCTCGGTCGCTCTGCAGCCAGGCTGCGCTGAGCCGGGAAGTGCCCGTCTCCGGGGATCGGGATGTCCCTCTTCTTCCTCTGGCTAGGTGAGTGCCTTGGGGAGAGCGGGAGTTTGGATGGCCCTGGGGAAACGCCACCCTGCCTTTGGGGTGGAGACCCGCCCTCAGCACCGTGGTCCCCGCAGTCTGGGAGTGCGGCAACCACTTGGTCCCTGCCTCCGCGCCACCGAGGGGCGCATCTGGCAGCGGAGGACCGCCCAGTCGGCCATCGAAATGTCTCACACATCTGGGCCCTCCAGCCAGCTACGGGGTGGGGGCGTTTCCTGGTGGAGTTTGGCGGAGAACCGTTTGGTGTGGAGGGTACTTTTCAGCGCGTGGTTTGGTTTCAGGAGTACCAGGGGAAAGTGGAGAGCTGGGGAGGAAAGGTTCATCCAGGGTTTTCTGTGCCAGGTTTTGAGGGTGGGGGGAGCTTTTTGTTTCAAACAGGCGCCTCTGAGCGCTCAGATTAGAAACAGATGTGTTGAAGGGGAAGAGGGAGGGAGAGGGAGGAGAGAAGGAAGGAGAAAAGGGTAGAGAGGGAAACAGGGCAGGGTGTAAGGAGCACTAAAGAGCCAGGTGACCCCAGAAGATGCAGGCTGAACGCGACCCCGGCAAGGAGAGAAAGAAAGAGCCAGAGAAGCAGAGAGCGGAAGACAGGACTGTGAGGACGAGCTTGGGCGAAGGGAGCCTGGAGTCCTTGAAACCAATGCAGCAAAGGAGGCAACAGGGAAAGAGCATACTCTGCCCCTCCTGAACCTGGCTCCGGGGCATAAAGAGACACGGGTGGTCCTCATTTAGGACCAGGCGGGTCTTCTGAGGGGAGATGCCCTAAGACACAGGCTAGCATTCCTGGGCTGGACCTGGCAGCCTTGTGGGCCAGAGCACAGAAGGGGTGTGTGGAAAGAGCTTGAGGAGGTTTGTGAACCTGTGAGAGACCAGGCCCGGAAGGCAGCAGGACAACTGAACAAAGTCCAAGTGTGTCAAGAAGCAGGGCTCTTGTCCACCTGGAGTCAAAACCCAAAGTTAGCGGGCATTCAGAGTAGGGTAGGTGTGGTGGCCCCGAGGATGGCAGAGAACTAAACCGCGGATTCGAACTGACTGGCCAGGTAACTCTGGGCAGCTTCCTATGTAGGGCTTTGTTTCCTTAGCTCTTCCCCCCCCAACCCTCCCCCCAAAAAGAGACCGTTTTTAGGGCGTTTTCAGGCCTGAGAGCCAGTATCTCCATGAATTGGATGGAGGCTGGAACCCCAAAAAACCCAGCAGAGGTGAAGGAGAACTGAAAAGCCACTTGGCATAGTGACTACAGCTTGTAGACAGTCCCTGAAAACTTACACACTGGTTGGTATGCTTGTGTGCTGCCCCCCAGGCTGGTAACCGCTAAGGCATAGAAAGAGAGAGAAAGCTACAGCCCAAGGAGGGAAGGGGAGGGGCTCTTTTCCAAGCTCTTTGAGATATTGGCCAATTGTTGCAGCACAACTGGCATAGCTAGATGGCACCTTTGTCAGCCTCCCAGAGTCACCCCTCTAAGCTACCAATACTCAGATGTGCAGTAGCATCAAACTCAGAATTGCCTTGTTAGAGCCAACTAGCCTCTGAGTCCTTTTTATACTGAGCACTTTGATGTGGATGAGTTCATTTATGCCCCTGCTCTTCACTCAGTTCACTACCCCCCGTAGGCCTAAACTCAATTTGCACATGAAGAAATCAAGGTGCACAGAAGTCAGGTAACTCCTTAGAAGCCACTAGCTCATGTGGGATGAGCCGTGGAAAATGAAGAGTGACTTTGGTTCTAGTGGTTGGAGTCAGCTGGTAGGTAGGCCTGGGTGTGACCCTTGATGGCAGTTTATGAGAAAGGATCTATCTGACTGAGGCAGAGATCAGAGGATATACCTATTCACTGTTTCTTCTTAATTTGTTTTTTTTTTTTTAATTTCACTTTTAGATTTACTCATTTTACATGTGTGAGTGTTCTGCCTGCTTGTGTATATGTGTACCATGTATGTGCCTGGAGCTCATGGAGGTCAGAGGAAGGCATCTGATCCCCCTCCTCCCCCCGAAGCTGGAGTTATGGACGGTTTAGAAGCTGCCACGTGGCTGCTGGCAACTGAGCCCAGTTTCTGCAAGAGCAACAAGTGCTCTTGACCACTGAGCTATCTCTCCAGCCCTTGTTTCTTCCTTATTAAGAGCTTGCTAGGTGTAATCATTTCCTTAGTAAGAAAAATAAGCTGCTGGGTTAATCCCCCACATGCTTGCTTTCTTGGGTACTCTCACAAAGCTAAAGACCTGGGGAGAAGAGAAAGGAGGCTGACCACCTGGAATTCTCATAACTGAACCTTCGGCTACACCTCCTCTCAATCTTTTGATTCATCTGGCCATTAGCATAGATTCAAGTTTGGGATGTTGTGGGTCTAAGTTGCTTCAACCATTTAAGTCAGAGACAGGCATCAAAAGGGAAGAATTTTAAGGGAACCCTTCCCCAGCAAATGACATCTTCCCTTGGGTCAAGAGCACACAAGGAGAGCAGCTGTGTTGACTGCATTAACTTCTCTTTGCAAAATGGCTTTGAGCATTGGTATTTTGAGGACCACCCCTTCAGCAAAGTCAGATTAAAATCCAGATTTTCCTAAAAACAAACAAACAACCCTTTCCTATTCCACTGGTCCTTTAAAGGGGTCATTTTTCATGCTGTTTCCTCTCAAGAGTGGCGGCAATAGAGCCTCTTTTTGTTGAGAATGCACAGTATCGCAGGAGAGCTGGAAGGGATGGGAGAGTTTATTCATCTGTGCAAGGCTGGGCCAGTTGACTTCTTGCTTTCTTTTTAACCTGCTAGTGAGTGAGTCCATCCTACACTCTGCTGTCTTGTCTGTAGCTCATAGGAAGCCAAGAGCCTGGACTGAAAGGTGGCAAGCTCTCTGGGTAACGGTTCCATTTCTCTTGTTTGTAAAAAGCGGGTAGGGTAGAGGATCTTGAATTCAAATTTTTTTAGTTCTGTGACATTTTGTTCCTCCAAAGTCTTGAACAGTTCTCATTTCTTTTTATTTTTTATTTTTTTCATTTTAAAAACAAATTTTAGGTTAGCTTGTAAATGAGCCATTGTTCTCTCTCTCTCTCTCTCTCTGTCTGAGTGTATGTGTGTGTGTGTGAGTGTGTGTGTGTGAGTGTGTGTGTGAGTGTGTATGTGTGAGTGTGTATGTGTGTGTGTGAGTGTGTGTGTGTGCGTGTGTGTGTCTGGGAAGTGAACCTAGAGTATGCTAGGTGAGCTTTCTTCCTTCTGAGCTACATCCCTAGCTCAGTGCCCATTGCTTTTGATACTGAGCATAAACACTTCACTCAGAGGACAGGGGAGAAGCTGAGTTCCAGCAATGAGCTTGAGGAGAGCTTGCATGCAGATCTGAGCAGGACCACAGGTCTCATCTTCCCACATTAGTGATGGTGCTCACAATAGCAATATGAGCCCAATGGACTCATGTCTTGTCCTAACTTATTTATGTCTTATGCTCAGTTGTGCGACACATGAGTGTATTTCATCAATGTACCTAATGATGGTAAACTATTCAACAGATGGTCTGAAACATAGACCCAAAAATTGTCACAACTGGGGGGAAAAACTAAACTACTACCTAAACCTCTGGTTCTTAAAAACTTGAACTCAGAGCCCTCAGAGAATCTAATGGAAATCAGTTCTTAGACAAAGACAAGAGCATAAGATGTTCCATTATCTCCAGGGTTTTGTTGACTTCCTGGTAGCCTTCCTTGGCATCCAAACTCATCCTTTATCTAAAGCTACCTCTTCTTTTGTGATGAAGAAGGGACCAAAGTTCAGAGAGACTTGGCTAAGGGTATCTAATTAGCTCAGCCCAAGAGCCAACACTGGTCCCCAGATTCCATGATGTGTCCCGCCACACATCCGTGAGTTAGAAAATGTCTCCCCTGTCCTTTCTTCTTGCGCAGTTAAGCTGCAAGATCACGACTGGCCTTCCAGTGTTTTAGTTAGATGAGCTAAATGCTGAGTAATTGGCATGCTTTTTCATGTTGAGAAATTGCTTGGAAAATAGGGCAGATGTCGAAACATTTCAATTCAGCCATTATGACTGGAAATCTTGGAAATTTTCTGAAGTGTCATGTTTGGTGTGTTCAGAAGAGGAAGAATTAGTACCTGAAGTTCCAAGCATGTGGCTGTGTGGACAGAAAGACTGGGATGGCATGTCTGACTTACGTTTGCTCGATTGTTCCAGTCTCGCTACCCCACCCCACAACCCACAAGAATGTTTGACTAAGGTTTTCTTACAGGGCTATCTTCTACTATTCTCTGAAAAGGATGTGGTCTTACCACTGCGCTCACTTGGTTTTTGTTGTTGTTGTTGTTGTTGTTGTTGTTTTGTTTTGTTTTGTTTCAGGTACTGCCCACTTGGAGCAATTGGTGACAGGTGATTATAAACCCCTAAGAGTCAACTAAGTACTATGAACAAAGTGGTCCATGACTTTCATCCCACAGTTGTCCTGTGTGAGCCAGGGAACCTTTCTCAAGGTCAGACGGATGCCCAGATCCTTGTGCCTGGGGAGTTCATAACTGGGGTACTAGGCAAAGTTACCTTCAGAACAACCCCAAAAAAGGGATACCCAGGAAAGACCAGTTATGAGGGTTTATTATGCAAAACTATTTGTAAGCATTAAACCTTTTTCTTCTACTTAAAAAAAAAAATCTGTGTGTGTGTGTGTGTGTGAGAGAGAGAGAGAGAGAGAGAGAGAGAGAGAGAGAATATTGATGGCCATGGTGAGGATGCTGAGCTGACAGGACAACCCACAGGAATTGGTTTTCTCCTTCGACCATATGAGTTCTAGGGATTGAACTCAGGTCATTAAGCTTGTCTGGTAGCACGTTTCTGTACCCCCAGCTATCCTGTTAACTTCCCCACCAGCATCCCTTTTGTTTGCTTTACTTTATCCATAATTTATACATTAAAAAATTGTACTTAATTGTAACTAAGGCATAGCACTCCACGGCTTCCTTGCATAGAAAAGAATTTGTGTTTTCAATTTCATCCTATATTATTTACCTACTTATAGTTCACTGAGAGATGATTCCATGAGTCAGAACAGTAGGGATAAATTCTGAACAGTTTCAGTGTTTGTTTCTTTGAGAGAAACTTACTCTCTAGCCCAGTCTGGCTTCAGACTCCCATCACAGCTTCTGCTCAGGCATCTCAAGTGCTGGGATACAGGTGTGAGCCAACACCCTTGGTTCCATTCTTAACATCTGTGCAAGGCTTGGGAGTTTCTGAAGTGTTTGAAAGAAGAGGGAAATGGCAGTTGGTTCAGGAAAAGAGCTGACGTGAAATTCTGTTTTAGAAATTAGTTTGATAGAAGAGAGGGTCTCCCAACTACATGAGCCAGAACTGGGCCCCCAGGTGGGAAATCGTGAGAGGCAAAAAGATGTGACTTACAGGTGAAGAAAAGCTTCCCTTTACAACTTAGAGAGGAGGACCTCTACTAGAGAAATAATGTAAAAAAAAAAAAAAAACCAAACCCAAACCCAAAAAAACAAAAACAAAAAACCTAGCTGTCAGTGAAGAGGAGAAGCCCAGAGGGAGGAGAAAGCCCCCCCTCCGCCCCCACTACGACTGGCAGGAAACTTCATACCATATCATTTAGTCTGGGGTAGCCTACATGACAAAAATCAGGTGTCCGGTACTGGGTAGGACCATAAATTAGGGGTTGTTAACCCCTCTGTACCACCACCACCCTACCCAGAAGCACATGGATCCTCTATCCCAAAAAGAGAGCTGCAGGGGGAGGTGGCCTGATTTCTTCCAGCTGTGGGATCTGGCCAACGTGACTAGTGTCTTAAAGAGACAGGTACACATTCTCACATGAGGTTGGCTCTCGAAACTTACTCCATCCTGACATTGTTCTTCGATGGTGAATGCCTTATTACTCTACAAATAAACAAACAAACCGAGGCTCTGAGAAGTAAAAATGAACTTGCACAAATACCCCATGAAACAGATGAGCAGAGACACTAACCTAGGACTGGGGCATCCCAAGGCTGTGAGCTTTACCAGCAGACATAGCTATTCTATGAGGCTCAGTTCTACCAAAGGGGGAGGGGGGGGTGTCTAGATGTTGGGCCATTTATCACACCCCTTTCCCTGTCTCATTCAAATGGTTTGTTTGGATTACCAACTATTGTTTATAAATGAGTCTCTGTACACATCCTGTGCTCATCCCATGGTCAGCACTTGGTAACTGACTGGAGGCCCATTGCTGTCCTCAAGGTTCTTAGTGAGATGTTGGGTCCTGTTTGGGGCCAGGCACAGGAGCCTCCTAAAAGATCTTGTGTCTATGGGTATGAAGCTCTGGGAATTTGTGTGAATTGCTTGTGTATTGCATTTTCTAGTCAAATCCCGATTTTAGCAGCTCTGACTTCTTTGGATCCTAAAGAAAGAATGTGAACCTTAACTCCCCTCCAAAAAAAAAAGAAGAAGAAAGAAAAGGAAAAAAGTTTTGGTTCTCTGAACTCCAACTGTCTGGATTCTGAAAACATAAAAGTTTATTTCCTTTGGCACCCTACAGACGAAAATGGGGAAGAATGCTGAAATGAACCTTTATTTTGTGAGTGGCAGACAGTTGGATCAGTCTGTGTAGCCTCAGCCAAAGTCTGGCTGTGATAAGGCTGAAAACGGCTTTGTCTCAGGAGAAGGCAAGGAAGAAAGCCTGCTCCCCTTTGGGCCCCTCCTGGGAGGAGACTCTTCTCCTCAGAATAGTTCCTCCGTTAGTGGAAGCTTTTCTGAAGAGGTAGCAAAGCTGAATCTGAAGAGGTCAGGTCAGGAAAGCCAAGTGAAGAGAAGGACTGAGGAGGGAGAGAGGTGAGGAGGACTTCGGAGCTTAGAAACAGTGGAGTGCCAAGCAAAGCCGACTGGTGTCTACAGAGGGGCCTCTCAGGCACTGTCTCTCAAGGATGGCAGCAACAACCCATCAGTTTTCTCCTTTGGTGCTCACGTTCATCCAAGATCCTTCTTTATTCACATCCCTCACAAGCAATTTCAGAGGTGGGTACCACCCTTGTGCAAGTCTCTGAGATTCCTATAAAATGGAAGGCCACCTAAGCACTGAGCAGGGGGAAAGATGGCCAGAAATAAGGGCATGCACACATAGGAGAGAGCTAACATCAGGAATGTCAGGAGGCCCCTAAGGAGTTCTCAGAAGTCATAGAAGTCTGTCTGTGGGGGAGTCAGGGTCTCGTGTTGTGCCTTCAGGGACCTTATGAACTTCAATCTCTTACTACACTCCCACATGATCAAGGTTGGTGCTAAGAAAGCAGCTGGCAGGCTAGTAGGGTGACCCATCAACATCAGAAAGGCTGGATTAGTCAGTGTGTATCCTTGGCAACCTGCCAGGTGCTTCCTGGAGGGACTAAATCTCCCAGCATCCTCTGTGTCCTTGCCTTCTGAAACGTATGGTGTCATTCTTCATCACAGCCTGTCACCTCCATCCCCTCATCCCTCACGGGATGCTAAAAAGAGAAAGATAAAGAAGAACCGTATTGGAGGGTTGAGATGTGTTCATTAAGACTGGTGGACTCCTCTGCTGGGTTTGAAGTGGTTTTCCTCTACATGGAAAACAAACAGAATTAAGCCAAGAAGGAATTATCTGCCCTCAAAGAAATCCACTGTACAGAACAGAGCTCCAGCCTCTGACATCTCCTGATTTTTCTCTTCTGGGTGATGAAAGGCAACAGGAAAAATCCAATCCCTACGAGGGAAATTGTTTTGTGACTTCATTGTTTAAATTTAGGCTTGAGTTTGAGGGGGATCATTCAGACTTGGAGCGGTGTGCCTTCTAACCCAAGCCCTGTCACTTCTCATTACTTCCAGTGACAATTCCAATTATTTGCAATCACTCTTCAAGGGAAGAGCAGGGGAAGGCACATAAGGCTTCCATGTGGGCCAGCCATGGAACAACTGCTGTGAGGGCTGATCCTTGGGGTCCCAGACCCCGGCTTGATGCTAGCTTGGGGCACTTTATAATTGTATGACTTTGGGCAAATTACTTCACCTCCCTAACCTTGGCTCTCTCAGCAGCCATTACAAGTAGTGACAATGTCATAGCAGTGTGTGTGTGTGTGTGTGTGTGTGTGTGTGTGTGTGAAAGCTAAATGAAGTAATGCATTTTGAGTTTTAGCTCCCTGCGTGCTACATAACCAGCATTTAACGAATGTCTATTGTCATTATCGTGACTGTCTTTGCTCAGGGAATGTCGGCCCATGGGGTATTTGGTGGGCACTCTGCTTAAAGTAAGCTGACACCACACCATTAGAGCCAGTCTGCAGTGGTCACTGCTGGTCCTTTATCCCACTAGCAAGTCCCTTAGTGTCCTTTGGGGGATATTATTGTCCTTTAGGACCTCACAAGGCTCATAGGCCCATCTGTACTCCATCTGTCTGCAGTTTCTCTGTTTTAAGTTCATGTGTTATGTAGCTGTGGTCAAGATGGCCCTTCCTTGGTTGCTTAACTTACTGTTTGCAGGTCCCTGAAGAAGTAAGGCAGCCTGTCTGCATGGAATGGCCCAGCTTATTCATTTCTATTCTCACCATCGAGTAATGCTTTCTTGAGCAGCTACTGTCACTAGCCACTGGTGTCAGAGCTTCGTGCAGGTAGTCTGCTGCGTAACAACCTCTGAGGTAGTTATTCTTCTTTGTCCTCAGTAATTCAGACCGGAAGTCGGGTGCACTACACTGTGCTGCCCGAGTACACATGGTAGCTCTTTGCATTCTACTTCAGGGTTGCTATGGAAGGCCAAGAACAGAGAGGCAGGGCTGGGAAGATGGCTCTCCAAGCATGAGGCACTTAGTATGGATTTCCAGCACTCCTGTAAGATCCTGGAAGTGCACTTCTGTAACTGCGGTGCTGGGAGGCAGAAACAGGTGGCTCCTCACAGCTCCCCAGCTATCCCAAACAGAAAGTCCACTGATAGACCAATCTCAAAAAGTAGGGTGGAGAACAAGAGAGCAAAGACACCTGAGGTTGATGTCTGTGCATGTATGCCTTACACACACACACACACACACACACACACACACACGCACGCACGGGGGGGGGGGGGGGAGGAGGGGGGGGAAAGGGGGTGGGAGGGGTAGAAGGAAGAGACAGCTTGTGTAACCTGTGCTACAGGACAGGCAGTTCTGTCTCTGTTTAAACACCATACATTGCACTTGTGTGATAAGCTGGCTAAGATATGACATGCTCTTAGGCTCATCATTGTATCACCCACTGTAGTGGCTGTCCTTACCCGATGCACAGCTGACTGACACACAGATAGGACAGTCCTGGGTCTGGCCTCCCACAAATCCGAAATTCCTTTGTTCTCAGCTGGTCATGTACTCACCAAAATTAGACTCCAAAGAGCCCAACAGCGAGATCCGAGACGTGCTGAATTATATTTCTTTTTTTAAGGTTGGTGGGGGGACAGGAAAACCGCAAGGTGAGAAGAAAAACCTGCTTTTTTTTCCATTGACCCAAGGAGCAAAGTGTGATTTTCCTCCCTACAAAAGACAACTAGGCCGGTGTCCCAGATTCCCACAGCCTCGATTTCCCACTCAACACACTTTCTGGAGCCAGGTTGCTGGAGTCTGGGTTGTTCTCTGAGGCCCAGTCTCCATCTGCCTTCCTCTGGGGAAGTTCTATCTTCCATCCTTTAG
Source organism: Rhynchomys soricoides (assembly GCA_019843965.1). Taxonomy (NCBI): domain Eukaryota; kingdom Metazoa; phylum Chordata; class Mammalia; order Rodentia; family Muridae; genus Rhynchomys; species Rhynchomys soricoides. The sequence goes on along the minus strand of JADRCH010000132.1, from coordinate 3,821,006 downwards.
CCAACAGCCAAGAGCATGGGCTTTGCCCTGCTTCCCTCCCGTCTCCTCAGAGAAGAGGCCAGAAACCAGGCCAACACACCACAGCCACCTTCTCTGCTCCGCTGCCTCTCACACCCTGTTCCCAGAAATTCCCTTGGCCTGGAGGAAGCCAAGTCCTCTGAACACTGCCACAGTAGCCTCATCATCTTGTCCCTCTCTCTTCGGTCCCCAAATGACCTGCTCTTGGAGAAGGGACAAAGAGAGAGGGGAGAGATCTTCAAAGCTCTCTTACTCTGTACTTAAAATACTGAAGCAGCCCGATGCAGGAGACCCACCCCCGAAGGGCTCTAAGTTCATCATGTGACCTTGTCTTGGGTCCTACACATTACTCAGAGAGACCTCCACCTTGATGACCTTCTAGCCTCCTGCTCACATAGCAAACTCCTTCGTGGCAAAGCCTTGCCTGACTCCCCAAGCAAAGAGCTCTGTGCCCTAGAAGTGTCTTGTCAGTGCCTCCCCAATACCTAGCATTACCTTATAGTAACACCCAGGCTCTTCTCTGTGATCTTGTGGGTTACTGGCTGGTGTTAGAGACTTGAGGATAAAGCCAGGCCTTGGGGGCGCATGCCTTTAATCCCAGCACTTGGGAGGCAGAGGCAGGGGGATTTCTGAGTTTGAGGCCAGCCTGGTCTACAGAGTGAGTTCCAGGACAACCAGGGCTTCACAGAGAAACCCTGTCTCAAAAAACCAAAATAAATAAATAAATAAATAAATAAATAATAAAAAATGGAGACTTGAGGATGCACAGAGCCGAAATGAAGAAACACAATAATGAATGCGGAAGAAGCAGCTTAGGAAAGGCTAGATATTTCCTCTTGCCCAAGAGTCTCTTCGTCAGGAAAAGGCCCCAGAGAGGAAAGGATGATGAAGATGCTGAACAAAGATGGAAAGGATGTCTGCAGAAGAGGCACTTTTCTGGCCAGTCTTAGGGTCAAGGCCCCAAAGGCCTCGCAGTCTTCAGAGCATCCTGAGCAGCACTGACTCCAGCAGGGATGGGCTGGAGCTTGCAGCAAGACTGGGTGTAAGAGAGGAGAGGCTATCATAGTCCTCTCTTGCCACTTGACTCCGGAGCCAGGAGCACTTCAGCCCTTCCAAGTGGTTTATTTCCATTTAATAACTTTCAGAGCATGTGGCTTCTCCTTCCAGTGGTGTCTTTAGTGGACAAGGCCAACCCAGCAGTGTTGACTCACTCCTGTTTTGTCATTTTGTCCATTTTAGGTCCTGTAGGCCAAGTAGCCTAAGGGTAGAGCATAAGCTTCTAGCCAGTTCCCTAGTGCATAGAACTTCGGGTCCTCCCCCCCCCCCACCGCCCCTGTCTCCCTCTCCTCTTCACTCTGTGTGTGTCTGTGTGTCTGTGAACACACGCTCATGTACATGTCCATGCCCATATGCGCACATTAAGTCTATGTGTGCACATGTGTGTTAGGAGGTATGTATGCTTGTATGTATTCATCATATCTCATTTTTGATGACAAGATCTTCCCTGAATGTGAAGCTATTTGGGGCTAGACAGTCCCGGCCACCCCATCATAGGGGTGTCTCCATCCCCAGCATAGGGAGCACAGATGCCTATGGCATCCCCAGCATAGGGAGCACAGATGCCTGTGGCACACCCAGCTTTCACCTGGGTGATGGGAATCCAAACTCTGATCCTCACGCTTGCCCAAAAACACTTTGTTCACTTAGCCATTTCCCCAGCCCCTCTGCCTTGATGGGTCCTCCTCACTTATCACTAATTCTTCCAGAGTTTCACTGAAGCAGAGCAAGTAGAAGAAACACAAGTCAGGCAGTCATCCCCAAAAGCTGGATGGGGCTTTAAGAACGTGCACGTTCCCTCATTTGCTCTTGTGATTCTTGTGAAAACACGTTGAAGCATATAGTGTCAACATCCATTGCACAGGTAAGGATCAGTGAGCTCAATTGTCTTGATTCAATGCAGTGAGCAGAGAAGTCAAAACAAGAAGCCAAATCTCCAACTCCCAGATCATTGCTTGTCCCCTACTTTGCAAGACCATGGGAGGCTGCTTGAATCTTCTGGTGGCTTCTTTCCATCCCAACTCATCAAATGGACCTTCAGAGAGCTTCCTTTGAAGGACAGACATTGATGCTCCCTACGTGGGGAAGGCCTCCTGATTAATGGATAGAATCATCAGCTACTCCAGTCTGCTTAGGACTGTGGGCTTTCTCAGGAGGCAGAGTGTGGGAATCTTCAGTGCTGAAACCTGGACAGCCCTCTGAGAAAGCCATCTTTCTGGTTATTCGTGGGTCTCTCCACTCACAATGGGAGCCTCAGACAGGAGTAGTGGTTTTTCAAAATAAACTTGATAGAATTGAAAACACACACACCCTGCCCCCAACAAGAATCTGCATTTTAGCATATTTCCCAAAAAGTTTAAAAAAGAAAAAAAAATCATCTGAGAAGCTCTAGAGAAAAACTCACAGTGCCTGTGACGGGCACTGGAAAGTTGAAAGGTCACATCTAGATTATATGAGCATTCCTGTGTCCACTCACACAAAAGCCTTAGGTTCACAGACAGAGGAAGGCAGGAGTCCCCCATTTGACCCTGTTGGAAAGAAATGCCAGGGATCCCTAGTGTTGTGGGAGATGAGGTGAGCCCTGGTTAATTCTTCTACCCTACCATCTATGGTTCCCTACCTCTGATGACTCTTACCCTGAAAGCATGCTGATCATCTAAGTGTTGCAGTTCTTCAGTCCCCAAGCCTATACCCTTGGACATAGGTAGAGGCTGGACCATGACAGCTGACAGCATATGAGCAGTGTGTAAAGCAGACTTAGGGATGGGAAGACAAGCACAGATGTAAAAACCCCCACAGGAGCCATGCTGGGAAGTAGTGGACCCTAATCATTATTAATTGATAGAGTCTTCAGGCTCTGAAAGAACTGTCCAAGCCAACACCTGTTCCCATTTACTACATGTCTGGCTCTATTATAACAAGAAACAAGCTATCAAGGATGAACCAACCTGTTCTCCACACACACACCCCGGGTGATTACGTGACATGGGTATAAACAGACCTAAAGAATTGGGTTCTAGGTGAAGGACTTTAATAATGTTCTGACCAAACATGGTCAAGCCTTCCACAGGGATAGCAAGTGCCATCTTATGCTCTTCTCAGAAGAAAAAAAGACCATTTATGTATTTATTGTGTATGTATGCTGTAGGGCACACTAGAGAGAGCAATATGAGGTCAGAGGACAACCTGAAGGAGTGGGTTCTCTCCTACCATGTGAGTCCAGGGGATCAAACACGTGTAGTCAGGCCTTGCCGCAAGCACCTTTACCTACTAAGCCTTCTCACTGGCTCCTGTTCATCTTTCCTTTTACTTTGCTCCCAAATCTAGTTCAGCAGATGTTAGCCTAGCAGACACCAAACAAAGGTGGGGGAAGACATTTGTATTTCTGGTACTGCACAGCTGACTTTTACTAAAACAAGCAACAGCCACATCTGTCTTCCTTCTCTCCGGTTCCAAGTCACATGCCCGGTGGGCAGCTAGGAAGGAGGACAGCCCAGGGAGGGGCAGGCTCCAAGATAGATGTGTTTATCACACAGTCAGAGCAGTTTGAGACCAAGCTGATCTTTGCAGTGATCTGAGTTCTACCCTGACACCAAGACATCAAGCTGTCACCTCTCTCGGAGAACAGAGAACGTCTCTGGCCTCAGTTTGGTTTTCTTGACAACTTTCTTCCTGTGTGTTGTTTGTCTTTGGCTGGAGGTGGGTCTTCTGCAAGGATACATTTTTCAACCAAGGAGCAACTTCCTGAGCTTGGTTCCGTGGGTGGGTACGGAGCCACACATGACTCACGACTCTGCTCACTTCGGTGGGGTCAGGGGACCAGGTTGACAGAGGGGAAAGAAAATGGAGATGGGGCTAAGATGTTTGCAGCAGACAAAAAGGGGAACAGGAGTTCTGCAAAAGAATGGTTAGGAAGATGGGAGAGTCTTGGCTAGCAGAGCGGCAGGAATATGTAGTGGGGGAGGCACAGTCGCACAGTCGCACTGCACCGAGGACGGGTGTGGGGTGGGGGTGGTGACGGTAGCAGGGTACAGGGCGGAGTATGGAGCTTCAGAGAGCCTGGAGCAGAGGGTGGAGGGGAGGACACGTGGGAGTGGAGGCTGTTGTGACATCTTGGTCGGTGTCACTCTGGAAATAGTACGTATTTGTAGTTCACAGGCTTGGGGGGCACTTCAGGCAGTGTTGGGGAGCATTGGTAGACTGTGGTATAGACGTGGTTTTTCCACAAAAGTTCAGGTGCTAGATGTTTAGTCCCTTGTGTGGTGATGTTCAGAGGTGATGGGACTTTTAGTGGCTGCTGTCCTTGAAGGGATAAGAGGGAGGGAGGGAAGGAGAGAGGGGGTTACTGAGGGACCCTCAATTATCCCTGCAGTAGAGACATGTTATAAGAAGACCCAGCTCCCTCTGTCACTAAGTGCTCTCTCTTGCGTTTCTCCTGCCGTGAGACCATAACCAGAAAACCTGTTCAACCTTGGATTTCCAGGATATTCACTTACGAATAAACGCCTTTTGTTTATACATTAGCCAACATTACTATCTTGTTATAGCAATGGAAACTGACTGAGCCAGAAAGGACTCTCATTCTGGGTGTCTGTGCCCATTCTGAAGGAGCAACGACTGGAAGGGAGAATTTCTGGGTCCCTTCCCACACTGCAGCTGTTCTTTTACAGGAAAGCCAAAGGCCGATGGCTTCTCCTGGCTTCTCCACTCCAGGTGAGAGCCGAGGCGTTTGCAGTTGAGGTTTGCGCTGTAGCCCCTGTTGTCTAGATCTTGGCAGCACCCCAGCCTCTGCTCTGCCTTTGCCCTCTGAGACTTCCCTAAGAACAGAGTCAAGCCATCTCCCGGGTTCTCTATCCTGTGCAGTCTAAGCCTGCTAAGACCTCTGCTCTCAACGATGCCACAGTGGCTTCTGCCTCAGGGTCTCTGCTCCACTCCCCGTTCCCAGAGTCTTCTTTGCCCAGATGGTTGTAAGCTTGGTTCTCTGCCTTTTAGGTCTGAGGGCACATATTGCCTCACCAAGACCTTTCCTAAACTCCCTCTTCAGTCTAACCAGAATGCCTGCTTGCTTAGACATCACTGTCACTTTACCTGGCTATACTTTCTCCCTGACTTCTTCAACGCTCTTGAAGTTCTTTTCTCACGCCTGTCTGTGTGTGTCTTAGCCCATTCAGAATACTGTAACAAACTGTCGTAGATTGGTAAGCCATAAACAACAAAAATGTAATTCTATGCCTTTTATAGGCTGAGAAATTCAAGATCAAGTTACAGGCAGATTTGGTGTGTGGTGAGGGCCGTCTTGTGGGTTGCCAACTGCTGTTTTCTCTTGTGTCCTCACTGCATCCCTCAGGACCTAAGTACCTTCTGACTGTCTTGCTCAAAATCATCACACACAGAGCTGAGATTGCATCATGGGGACTTCAATGGGGAGGAAGAACCCACGAACATCTGTCTACAGGGAGGCATTTGTCTAGTGTCTGTTTCTACCACAGCCTGGACTTCATCTTTTCCTCTCTGCCCCCCTGAGCTTAGAGCAGTATCTGACAGAAATACTACATGTATACATGGTGGGAACCCTTGTGCTCCTGTCTGCAGGGCTCATAGCAATGTGTTTCAGAATTGGAATGTCATTAGCTAAGCTTGCAAAGCTCTCGATGTATCATTTCATGGGATGCTTACACTACATCTATCAAGTAGGTACTGACGGGATCCCATCTGACAGACAAAGGATTAGTCCTTGAGAAGCTATAGAGCAAGTGAGCCACAGTGTGGGTACAGGAACCCAGGCTGTCTGTTTGTCTCACTGATGCATGTTAAAGGTAGCCTTGGTGAAAACTTTTCCAACAGAGATCCCTCTCAGGGACTTGACCCTCTGCCCTCCATTTGAGCATCCAGCAGGAACAATCTCAACAATCCTTCTTAAGGCAGCTCTCAGCACGAGGAATGACTTTCTTCTCAGAGTGCATGGTCTCCCTTCCCCACTCCCTACCACTGACTGAGGCTGCAGAGATTTTATCATCACCTTGCAAGTGAAGAGAGATTTTAAATATTCATTTATGACAGGCCCTATGCCTGCCAGGTTCATATGCATGCCACCTCAAGTAAAACTACTTCTCCCTGAAGTATGTTGTACCCATTGGACCTTTAACAAAAATGGAGACTGAGGCACAGAGTAGATTGGGTGACATGCACAGTGACCCAGGCTAGGAAGCGTCAGAAACCATGTTCTTTGTCTTTCACATTGGCCTCAGATCCTTCTATCCAGAAACCTTTTAAGGTTTTTGTTTTGTTTTGTTTGTTTTTTGAGACAGGGTCTCACTATGTATTTCTGGCTGTCCTGGAACTCGTTATGTAGTACAGTGGGACTTTGCTGGACCTGCCAGCAGTTAAATAATGACACAGAGAAGTATTAATATTTATTATAGCTTAGGCCTTTAGCTGGGTAGGCTCTCAGCCAGCTCAATCTAAATTGACTTGAGTATTCTAGCCTTCTGTCCTGCAGCATGGACTTCCTCTTTACCTCTCTTTTGGTCCCGGTACATCTGTTTCTCTCCACGTTGGCGCTGGTGAACCCCACTTCTGATTTCTTCTCTAGAGACCATTTCTCTGCCTGAAAGTTCCTCCTTCCACTTCCTGCCACTATATCTTTATTAAGAATACCAGCAAGTGAGGAAGGTGACTGTTTACAAAGTATGAGGCCTCAAGAATAACAAGACAGCCGGGCAGTGGTGGCGCACGCCTTTAATCCCAGCACTCGGGAGGCAGAGGCAGGTGGATTTCTGAGTTTGAGGCCAGCCTGGTCTACAAAGTGAGTCCCAGGACAGCCAGGGCTACACAGAGAAACCCTGTCTCAAAAAACAAAATGAAGAAGAGAAGAAGAAGAAGAAGAAGAAGAAGAAGAAGAAGAAGAAGAAGAAGAAGAAGAAGAAGAAGAAGAAGAAGAAGAAGAAAACAATACAGAGATCTGGCTGGTATTCAGCTCCCTGCCAGGATAACAATCAACAATTGAATATGCAGAGACAACCTTCACATAATGTACCTGGACAATGTAGACCAGAGTGGCCTCTAACTCACAGAGATCCGCCCGACTCTGCCTCCCAAGTCAGAAACCCTTTAAATAGGGAGAGAAGACTCCTTTGTGTTTGTCTCTCTTCCCTCTCTTCTCATTCTCCTTGAATCTTTTCTCCCTGGTTTTCACTATCATGGTGTGAGCCATCCTTACTTCAGGTCATGTTCTGTACCAGGCACCTGATACGCAGACTCAGCCAGTGTCCATCAGAATTGTGAAGCAGCTGCATTTTGCAGAAGAGCAACTGGTGAGACTCAGAGAGGTCATTTTTCTAGGGCACTCAGTTAGGGACAGAGAGCTAGGTGTGAGTTTGGGTCTCTCTGGGTGAAATGAGAAAAAACAGTACAGTGCAGGGGTGGGAGGCAGTGGGGGTCCTGGAGGGAGACTGACAGGTGCTGCAGGACCAGGACTGTAGCTGAGCCTTAGTTTACCTGTCTCCAAGGCTCAGGCAGGATCAGATAGATACAAGCTTTCACTCACCTTCCTGACTCCTCTTATCTCTCTCATTAAAACAAGAACATCCCTGGACATGATAGTTTATACCTATTTTACGTGTATGGGTGTTTACATGAATGTATATATGTGCACCATGTCTGTGCATAGTATTCCTGGAGGCCAAAAGAGGGCATCTGATCCTCAGGACCTGGAGCTACAAACGGTTGTGAGTTGCCATGTGGGTGCTGGGAACAGAACCTGAGGTTTTAGCAAGAGCAACAAGTGCGCTTGTCTCTTCCCATCCTGCAGGTGCTAAGGGGGCAAGAGAAACAGACACAGGGAGTGAGAGGGGAGATGGGAGAGGGAATCTCAGCAGCTGGGCTCCCATTGGTTCTGTGGGCATAGGACAGAGCTCCGTAGGACACTAGCTTCCTGGCCACCAGTGCTGCCTCCCAGATATATCCATTCTTTGTGAATACATGTTGAACGACCCACACGGTCTTACGTTACTTAAAAAGGAATGTAGTTACTGAGTGAACAAAATTTTATTTGAAGTACAGTTCCTGGGTTAGTGTTTCCCAGACTTATATTTCAGGGATCCATAAAGCTTGCATTGGAATAACGTTGCAAAGAAATAAATGTGGGCACAAGACTGGGTGTGGTGGTGCACGCCTTTAATTCCAGCACTCAGGAGGCAGAGGCAGGCAGATTTCTGAGCTCAAGGCCAGCCTAGTCTACAGAGGGAGTTCTAGGATAACTAGGGCTATACAGAGAAACCCTGTCTCAAAAAACAAAAATAATAAATTAAAATGTAGAGAATCAGAAACTTACTGTTAAACTATCACTAGTTATACATGTAAACAAACCCACAAATCAGAAGGGGCTAGAGAGTGGTTAAGATCACTGGCTGCTTTTCCAAAGAGCCCAGGTTCAAATCCCAACATCCACATAGCAGTTGATAACTGTCTATAATTGCAGTTCCAGGAGATCTGACACTCTCACACAGACAAACATGGAGGCAGAACACCAATGCAAATAAAATGTAAACACACACACACACACACACATCAGCGTTCTTTATTAAATTCATTCCTTATAAGAAGTGGCATTTAGACCAGCATGAAAGGCAGCTGGCCATACACGGACAGCTGTCTGTTTACAACAGCTAGCATTTATTAAGTGCTTACTGTATGCTAGGCACCATTCTTTCCTTTTCCATGTGTGTACATGGCGCTGTCTTTTTTCCTCCCTGTGGTGCTATGAGGGTTTCACTCCTACCAGACCTTGCAGTTTCTACCCTCCTGTCAGGATCACTAAAAGATCCTTCCTAGGTAACTTTACATTTTCCACCTGAAGACAGAAACCAGGATGTGACCCTTCAGAGTAACTTATTCTGGATCCAGGTGACAAATGACTCCTTTTGAAGTTCTCTATGATATATGTGACCTGTCAAGTTCCGCTCCCAGAAGACTCACTGGGCTTGCAGCCTTTGTTGACAAACGCAATGCCCCCAGGCAAACCAGAATCCAGCCACTGCAAACTGGAAACTGGAGAGATAGAAAAGCCATAAAAAGTGCCCCCTTCTCCTGCCTGTACTTTGAAAAGGAGAACACCCCACTATCAGCTTTCTCAACAAACCAAGCCAGATGGCTCCAGCCCAGGGGAGATGTGGGGCTGAGTAAGGAGGTATGAATTAAATAACTCTCAAGATTTTTTTTTTAAATCCTAAACGTTTCCCTACATTCTGGATTAAAGGAGACTTAAACACAAAGAGGCTCTAAAGGGCTTTGGGTGCTGTCTGAAGCCAGAGGGGCATTCTTCAGAGGACTTAAACACAAGAGCGGGGTTGTGCATTGCAAAGTCTCCCTGGAGACCAGACACCTCTTCCGGAAGAGGAGGCAAGAGGGAGACCATGTTTATTTTTTTAGTCCTTACCAAAACCGCTCAAGGAGACCCAATGTCAGGGATATAAAATATCATATTTCAGGAGATAGCGCTGTTGCATACAGAAGTAAAAGGAGCCAGATTTAAAGCAGAATGTGGTTTGTCCAGTCCATCTTGGCCAATGGCATCCCTTCTGGCTGGCCATCTTATTTCTGTTAATAGAAAAGATGGAAACAACCACAATTTCCTATTATACACACTATGAAAAGAAGTGTCTACTTCCTATCCCTGAAGTGAGACCAATGGAAGGTCGTATGAGGTGGCATCCATGGTACAGAGAACACTCAAATATAAAAAGAATGGCAGAGGCGGGCTTTGGTCTCTACTTCAGGTGAGAGGCTGAAGCTTCATAGATGTTTACATGCT